>LJIJ01001992.1:0-32785 GCA_001718145.1 Orchesella cincta
CCAGAGATAATCAGAACACCAGTACCTAACAGCCCCGCACGAGATCAGATTGACCTAAATCGAAACATTTTTGAAGATTCTTTCAACCCCTCAAGCTCAGAGGACGAAAGTAGCACAACAGATCACAACAGCGAAGAAGAAGACGATAATAACATAGGGAGAGCAGAAAACAACGTAGAAGAGCATTCAGAAAACGAAAACGAGCACCAACCATTAAATTTTATTGAGGTCAACAACAACATTGTGCCCCCAATCTTGCTAAACGAGCATAGCGAAGGGCAAGAAGACCGAGAACTCCCAATTGTCCCAATTGTGAATCAAGACAACGGTATTTGGAACGAGACAGAGTCTGAAGAAGAAAACAACAACAACTCATTCATATTCTCCGAATTAGAATTTGAACACATCACATCTGAAGAAAAAGATAACTTAGTAGCTCAAGCATCTAGAGGATTCGAAAACGAATTTGAAATACAAGAAGAAGACGAGATGTCTCCAAACGATGTTATGCCAAGGTACTCCGAAGCATTAAATGAGAATGCTGTCCGTTTATTCATCAGAAGCTTTAATCTCTGGGGCAACATGAAGGGCTTGACAGAAAATGCGAAGAAATTTTTCTTTCCCTTATCATTTGCCAACCCAGAAGCAACAAAATGGTTTCTTCTCAACACGCACTTACAAGAAGACAGAGAAGTCTCATTTGAAGAAATGTGCACACGATTCTTGGAAGATGCTCCAATGGAATTTGCAAAAGACAAGAACCTTCACGACCTACTTAAAGAAAAACCAAAGCCAACCGAGTCTGCATCCTCCTACCTCCTCCGCATACGCTTTGCAGCTGGAGATGAGTGGGTGACTATGACAGAATCAAGAATAGTTGATGCGCTCGTCAATAACTTTTCAAACAGGCTGACCGACTTCATTGATGCTAGGGGAAGACCAGAAAATTTTGAAGAACTGAAAACTCTCGTCAAAACATTCGAGCGTAAGAAAGATTCAAGAGAAGTAGAAAATGTCAGAGTCATCAAACAAGAAATTGGCATAAATGCCCTTGCAGCTAATGTAGGTGGAGAACACCAAATCTCAAAAATTCTTGAAGTTATTCGTCACTGAACTTGCAGAGTTAAAGCATGTACAAAGCAAAAATGAAAAACCAGGAATTGAAAATGCTCTTGTACGCGCCACGGAAGGTAATTTGCAAACTAACGAAGCCAGAAATATTAACCAACAAAGTGGGAAACAGAAACTCAAGTTACAACAACAGCAGACAATCACAAGTGGCCGACAACAATGCCCAGCAAAGGCAGGAAAACGATAGACAAAGCCAGATCCAATGCCACTACTGCCAAAAAAGAGGACACCGAATCCGAGATTGTCGTAGTAAACAAAGAGACGAGAGGGATGGAAGATTTCCGCAACAAGGGCGTTTCCAAAATCGCAATTACCAACCAATTACCAACCACAGCAAAACAATGTCATGCTTGTTCTACGACCAACCGGAAGAACAACGCATTGCACAAAGAATGCGTTCATCTGAAATGGCACGTTTTGATGGGGACTGCTCATGATTGCCACACACCCAGGGCATATGCTCAAGAACTGCCCGAAGTTTGGGCAAAGAACACGGCGAGAAATTAAATGTTTTAGTGAAAGTTCAATAAAAACCGAATACTGCATGTGAAAAACACAAGTGTAAGACTAAAAGTGACAAAACAAATTCAGACAATCAAAGTGCAAAAAAGCAGCTATGGAGAATTCAGCTTCTTCTTCACTTGCTTTGGCAGAGTTCCCTCATCCAAACTTTTTAACTTTCGTGTGCCAATTACACAATATGACCAACAAAGGTCTTGTTGAATTAAAGTCTACTCGAGAGAGTTACCTTCGAGTTAAACAACATGAACAAATTTCAAACTTTCTCACTAACATTCTAGCAACGTGGTTCATTAAACACGAGCCACATCACCAGTACTTTAATGAAAACATTTTACCCGTTGCTCGTTCGGGAGGTGATGAGTTCGCACAATTTTTTCTGCAGGAAACTGAACAAACCACTCATCCAGAGATGCTTGCCCATCAACATAATAACGCCACCAGTTGCTTGAACTGTAAAGTAATGTTCAACAAGGAAATGCAAAAACTCAAGATTCCCGACAATTCCACCCCACAAGAAATCAACCCCCTCTTTTTCCAGACCTCCCATTATGAGTCCATATCTGAAGACGAAGTAGAGCAGATGGAACCCTCCATCACTAATCAATTCACAGAAACACCAGCATTTGACATAACATCATTCCCGTGGCCAGGCTTGAGCCATCAGGAGGCGTACAACTACGACGTAGTCGACACCATCCCCGGGTATAACTTCTACACAAAACCAGCAAGCGAAAAAAATATGAACTGGCCAGTCAGCTCTGTCTTACACTTGAGAACAACGCTGAAACTATCTGTTTCCTCTATGACATTAACGCAAGAACCAGGATCATCCCCAGAAGCAAGTATCCCTACCACACCCAATCGGAGGCGACAGAAAAGGAAGACCAGGGTAGAGAAATGCAAGCTGAAGTCTTTCATCAGACGCAACCTTTTTTCAAGCTGTGCATAGATCAACAACGTCGTCGTTCATATGCATTCTGCCTGCAATTCAAGTCTAGAATATCGGGAGGTGCGTGACTAGTTAAAACAATAGAGCCAGGACCAAATTCCAATATCGTGAAGGTTATGAAGGTGGATATGAGCATGAATTTGGAATGTAGGTTAAGAATGCAAATGATCATGATATGATGATGAGTTAAAACTAGGTTAAGATTCGATACTGCAAAATGGTTACTAGTATTAAGTACGTCATTTAGGTTACACGGATACGTGTGAAATAATATTATTACGAAAGTTGAGTTATTATTTAATATGAATAAAGAAATAATCTTCAGCCCTGGCTTGGTCCTTTGATCAATCGGTTCACTCATTAATTTATTAGCATGATAATAACATAAAACGTGCCCCGGGAATGAACGTAACTGTGGATATTGTTTGTAACAGCTACACAAATGGATGAAAACTGAAGATGGAGATCAATCCCAAACGTTGTCCAACTTGCAACAGTCGCAATCAGGAGATATTCAAAGCCATGGATGCAATTTGTGAGTTGATTGACTCAACTCTACGGAAGGTGTATGTCGATGAAGATGAAAAAGTGACGACTCTCAAGCCCAATGAAGAACTGTTATTGGGATCCCTTCTGTTATATATGGCAGTTACGGGTTAAAAATGGATCACCATAAACGAGGATTAAATCAGGCATGTTAGGTGGATAATAACGGTAATGACCATGTCCCTATTAGCCTGGATTTTAACCGGAATGGCCGCCCTAGTTCAGATGGCTTTTAATGGTAAAGTGGACAATAATATTAATACAATGTCTCCCTTAATTACTTTTCTCAAAAATTGAATACGCAGATTGTTATTGTTACTTTGCATGAAATATGATTTCGTGAAAATTTTGACATACAGTTTACGAGAAATGGTGGAAAATTCTGTAATTCAAATCCTGCTTCATTTGACCGAAAGAAATGTAAAAAGCGGAAAGTGTTTGTTATCTAGAAGCTCCTCAAAACCAAGGGGATAGTTAGTCGGTTCGAATTCTTTAGTCATAAACGAATACAAGGACGAGTTATAAAAATTCGCGCATAAGAAATGCACAAACTATCCACACAAATAGTAGCGCTTTCATGTAAATTTGCATGTTCCTAAGTTCCGCAAAATCCTGATCAAATATTACCGTAATCTGCCAGAAAACTGTATCAATAAAGATTTTGTCGACCTGCCATAAGTATCAACGCAGATATAAGAGCAATTGTCGCAGTATAGCATACCCAAACATTGAAATTTAACGGTCAAAAATGCCCTAATATTTCCCCAAAGAATTGAATTTTGGAATGATAACCTGAAATGTGTAGTCAATTCGCTTCTGTCCAAATGGGTACATTTGATCGTTCTTAAAATATCCGTGTTGTGTCAGTTCAATAAGGTAGTTATTGTTACACATTCCCAAGTTAGAGCAGTTAATGTAAGCAAAGTAAGTACAAAGGTTTCGCACGTTTCCCACTAAACTTTGTTTAACATTGTTTGGTTTTGCCATTGTTGCACAATTCTGTGCTGAACCGCCACGTCTAGCATTGCTATGCAATTTTTCCCAATACCAGGCAAGACTTTCATACGAGGAAAGGGAATTTATTGGAACTGGGGCGAATGTCATCACGTAGAAATAACCTTGTATTGTCGATCTATCATCAGTTACCAATTCAGTCTTTGAGTTGGGAATTATATTGTAAACCTTAATCCCACCGTTGCAATAAAAACAACCAATGGTTACCAAGTTCTTCTCCAAATTAACAAACAAAAGAATTACTGAGCTAATTTCTACAGCTACCAACGTGTTTTCTGCGTGCGTAAGTGAAATGCGGATTTCTCAAGTTTGTAATAATTGCTGCGGGAAGTTTTAACCGGCCTAAACTAGCCGTCAATTTTCCTTGCAAATAATATTCCCCATTGTTCTGGCGAAACGTTGAGTCTGAAATAAGGAGTATGTCGTTTGAGGAGAGTCGTTGCCCTTTTGTGAATAAATTATTTATACGGAATATATGATCTAACATATCGTCTCGCTTTTTCTGACCGTCACCTTCGTAGTTTTTGAACCGAGTTGGATTCATGCCGAGTTTGTAGTAGTCCAGCTGTATAAAAACACAGTTAAGTAGAATGCATCGTGCGAAAAACTACTGGTAAGTAAGTTGCTTTCATCCAAATTATTTCTATCGTGGAATATCGAAAATGTTCAACTAATATATTTTCAGCTTGCAACCAAGTTGCATGGGTTGGGATTTAGCTTCCCCAATCATGGTTCTCAAATTTCCAGTCGTTGGAGTGATGTCTCTTTCTATGAGTAATGGTTGAACCGATCGTTGTCCGTTTCGTCCGAAACACTCCAATAATTTAAATCTTGCAATTGTCAGTGCATCGTTATATTCCCACATGTGACATAATACTGAATGTAATGTATATTATAAATAATATAAATGATGATCAAATGCTGATGATGATGACATGTGATAGAATAAATGACAGTCTTAAACCAACCTCCGTGAGTTACTCACGCGTATATGCTCTATGAGAAGTATCGTGCTTCAATATACAACAGAGTTTGCTTGGGGCCTCTAATATCATATTGCCCATAATAAATTCCTAATAGCTACAAGACAGTTCATAATTGGTGGAGATGAGCTCTCCGATTCAACCTTTCAAGGAAGTGAGTTTATTTACATAATTCTGAAGAATACCAGCTTAAATGTCTGAAAAAAGGACATCGAGACGCCAGAAAAACCAGGAACCTGAGTTCAAGTTATGTGACGAGTTACCAGACACAAGGCGCAGACGTGCACCAAATAGTGAAAGTGAGCCCTTAGTACCTTTTCATACGTCTACGCCGAAAACTGTGGAACTATTAAATAGATTTCCTGGGGTTTCCCCGATAAGATCAATCAATCTAGAAAGTGAAGAACTAGAAGATAGTTTCATTCTAAGAAGAAACAGTTTACCTCGTGGTGCTGCTCGAGGGGCAGAAGCTTTACAAAACATTCTGATTCCTAGCCTTGAATTGGAACTGGATGATGTGCACGTTCCAAGTTCAAATGACTTTAAGCCACGAATATCGGGGTTCCACAGTTCATAATTGATACTATCTAACTGAAATAGCTATTATGTAGTTAAAATAGTCCAGTTTACTGGTATGGCTTCTGCTAAGCAGTATGGCGACTTAACTTGGTCAGAGGAAAACTTTTATGAAAAAAGTACATAAAAATGAGGGTCCTTGCGCATTAACCTTAACCTACCACAAATCGCAACGTTTTTCAGCTTTTCTGATGGCTGCATCATATTTTTCACAACATTTTAGACTAGGAAAAGTTATTTTAAGTTGAATTTACAAGATTTTAAAAGTCATTTCTTTTTCAAGCCAAATCAGCCTGTGGCCACAACATGAGTCAAAATTGGACATTGTGCATAAGAAGGACAGGGAGCCTTTAATCTGCATGCAGTTAAGTTACAAACTTTAAATGACATTAATTTCCAAAACAAGGATAATATGAATATGAATATACCAGGCAACGTAGTAATCAAAGTCATCGTTTCATTCTACTCGAATATAAAAACATTTCACTTATTTTATTCCTAATTGGACGGAGAATACTTCGAAATCACTTTTACTAGTACTGTCATGATTTTGACGGGTTTTGTGGATTCTGATTTTATTGTTATTTATGCTTTTTATGTCGATATGCTAATAATAGTTAGGAGGTTCCACATTTGCAGGCATAGCAGCCAGCAAGTTCTGACTTGATAACGATTATTATTTATGTTTTTAAACTACATTAATGTTTATTTGCCTTCAAGGCACTCATAGTATCTTCTGCTGCTAGCTGTACTAACGGTCATCTCACTTGCATTCTCTCACATAATGTCACCGAAGCGTGAATTGCAAGAAACTCTCGGTGCTGTAGTAGGTGTAGGTCTTGTAAGTTTTAATCTAATTCAACTATTTGAGAAAAGTGGTTTCAGAATAATTCTATGAAGAAATAGATTTCAGTTGTAATTGGAGGAGGGAAAAGGTGAAACCCACGCTTAGATGACTATGCTCACAATTGAGGTACAATTAGAGATGGGCAATACTTTAAAATTTTCTACTTTAGTGCTACGGAGAAATAACTTACTTGGGTTTGCTAAACATTAATTCAATCGATTATTTATTGAGTTATAATTACATATTTTTTCTTATTACAACCAATATATTACGCACAATGAGTATAACAATTGGTCACTATATCTATTTAAGTTTACTGTAGTGGACAAGTTACTTACCAAATATGAATGGATAGAAATTGATGTAAACAATTTGGGAAAACTAAACTAAGACAGGTCTGTTGAATCCAAATATTACATGCACATGGAACCGTCATCAGTCATTACAATTCCAATCATTTATACAGGATCTGAGACAAACATTAGTATTGTATCTCTTACTGTAAACTGCATTAAAGCATTTCTTAACATATTACAAACTTGTCAAAACCTGTCTACTTCTTTCAAGTTTTACAATATTTGTATAAAAAGTCAATTAATTTTTTTTCATTTAAATACCAAGAGCATGGAGAGCAAACTAACCAGTTAAACGGTTTTGGAGCCATAAGTCTAGAAACTAAAATGGTTTGCTGTACAGAAAACGGCATACCCTACGCGCTACAGACTACAAACATTTATATTTACTTATATATTAGTATTTCATACCCCAAAGTTTTAAACTTATGTATGTATGCTTATATATGTAAATATCTTATATTTCTTCGCATTCATACCTCAAACGCGAAATAATCTGTTTTAATACTCCAACATACTATTTTCGGAGCGTCAAATAAGCATTAATATTGGGTTTTTAAAACTGATGATGATAACATAAATTGTTATGAAAACCGGCAATGCATTTGCCGAACTGGGACTTTAAGGAAATCTCCACTGAAGCCAATTTGATTAGATTTATAAGGGTACAAATTGTTGTGAAAAAGGGGCGTTAGTAAAAATATCGTTGTGTGCCCTTGTATCCACTTGTGATGTTTGGTGTTTTAAATATATGTGCTTCTGTATTTTACATTAAATACCAGAAATTTAGTTGTCTATAAAACTAAAACGCTGATTCAATAAAGGAACAAACTATTTTAGGTTTTTCCGTTTTAGGTAAATGCTACGCAGCTTTAAAATTGTGATTTGGAAGTGTATATGGTACTGCAAATCTAGCCTTTTTAACTCGCGATTTCACCAAAAAGTTATTACGTAAAACTATAAAATCATTACAATAATAAGAAGTTCATAATCTTTACAACTTCCAGTTCCTACGTATGTTATCTTAAGTACATCAAATAATCGGTATACATCTGGAATGCTCAAATAATCAAGATTGCTTGACTTTTAGCATTCATTACAAATACTAATTAACTAAATATTTGGTATAAACATTTGAAATACTGCCTTTTTTTCTTGTAAATCCAAATGCACAGTAATTCTTACGCAATCGAAGGACAATGAAAAATATAACAGTGCATTTATAAAATGCATCTTCGTAGTTGCCGGACCATCCGATAAGTCATAATAAATGATTCGTTTTAAAATTAATAAGGCAATAAATACCAACGAGCTTGCTTAATAGAGTTCCAAAATTTATGTTAAACTTATAAAATAATTTATGCAAGTGCATTAGGTATTAAGTTGAGGATGAGGAATACATCTTAAAGTGCACTTAAAATCTAATACAAAAATGCTTATTACAGCAAGTGACACTATTATTAGTATTATTGTACACAAATGCATAAATAAATTAATGAACTGTATCAGCAGAACTAAAATGAGTTCTAAGCTCTAAAACACAGTGATAAAAATACGTTCGTCAACCATTATAGATGTGTGATTACGAATGCTATTTCAGAATGTGATGTGGAAGTTTCTTGTAATGAGAGAAATCATCCATTATTCATACCTTGCAAAAATTGAAATTGCACCGTCATAAATACAAAATACCATATCATAAAATATCACACTTTGCGTTAACTTAAATTTTATTCAGTTGTGCGGATTGGGTTGTGAATTTGTACGAACGAACTTCTTCCAAATTTATGTGCGAGCAAATAATAAAACCTAGCTTGTTGCAGTGTTATATAATTTAGAGCATAAAATACTACACGACCACTCAACAATGTAATTCTGGGTAGTTTTACTTGTTAATGAGCTACGGCTAAACTATTTGCGAAAAAACAACAGAAAATACATTTTAGTTTCATAATGTTCCAACGTTTTCTGTTTTGTTAATGTAAAAATCAAAGTGTTGTCGTACATTGACGAACACCATTTCATAATGAAAGTGCTGAGACGATACAAAGGAGGTATCTGAATGCAATACTTGTTTCTCCAATATTAAGTTACCAAATAGGCTGGAACAAAATCGTATGAAATACAGTGTGCGTGGTTCTGGTTAGATAAGCCAAATGGTTACATTTAACTTAAAATCACAAATATTGGATACTCATTGCAAAAGATGTAAAACATTCATTGATTAAGAAATAAGTTAAAATCCGATTTTTTACAAGTTTCAGATAAAGGGCACAATGAAAAATTATGCAGGAAGAGATTCACAAATTCTCGTTATGATATAGAGCTACAGTACATAGTTGTTTTTCTAGGATTTTCATACGAAGTCAGCAACAGTTGTGGTTACAAAGCCAATGGTATACGCTTACTATAGAGCTTAAAAATGTATTCCAACTAACTACATATTCAAATAAAACCAAAGCAACTTTAAACCTAATTCTACACAACGTTTAGTACTTTAAAGAAAAGTGAAGGTGTTGACGTACATTGTCAGACACGCCCCAGTAAAATTACGACGGACAAAATCCATGGCACACTGCTTGACAATACAAATGGTCTTTTTTATTCTAATGCGAATCGACCTATTTAGATTGAATTGAAAAGCTGCACTGCAATCAGACCTATTCAAAGCTGACCCAATTGAAAATAAACTGATTAAGTTATTTTTCTTCAAAACATATTAAATAACCGTTTGTCGAGTACCACTGGACAGGACCATGGAAGCAAAATTACATAAATCGTATGACAGCGACTGGTAACTACTGCTAGTCTGACTACTTTTGATTAACTAAAATTTTAATTAAGGCAATCGAAAACACAGCTCCATCTGCCTTTCATTATATCATCATCACTTGACTTGAAATTAGTATATCTATCACTCCCAGCTGAGAACTCAGAAATGGTTTTATATATTTACATCGACCAGCTTTCACTGAAGCTGGAAAACCCACAGAGTTCTTGAAACCTGAGAATGTAAAAACCTGTGGTCTTTTGAACCTACATTGTCCAAAGGTACTCAGTTTTTTTTAGAATTTACATAAAACCAAGAATTGCTGCTTGTATATTATAGAGTAAATTCTTACAAAATCAGATTTAGTTTCCCAGATTTGTACGACTACGTTATTGGTGAAAATGTATTCACGACTTGGCATCAGATTCATCATTTAAAGGTTGAGGGAACTAGCCGTATTCATATATTAGATTTATTACTCACTATTGGTCACTATTTCACGGGAGATATCATTTAGTACCGACCATCTGTCTATTTTACATTAATGCTACGTAATCAAATACAATATTGCATAAGAAAGATTCTTAGCATGCTATTGATCTGAGAGAAGTGCATGCTAAGTAGGTAAGGTTTGCTCATAACGCGTGAGGAAAAGGAAGAGCCAAGGAGCTTACAATGTTCCCATATTATCACCGTAAACCATGTTAGTCAAGTTGACGTGGTCAATTGTTGTTTATTAATACTAGTTTTATTGAACGTACCTTGTCGCAATGAAAGTCAAATAAAGTCAAATAAAGTCAAATCGCCAAGTAAAAAGTAACTAAATTTTCTACACGAAATCAAACTCGAACGCAAAGATTCGTCTTTCTGGTATGCAAACATGTATTTTCTTACGAATTTATATTCCCTTATATTTGAGGCATGTATTTTGCTAGAAGTATTTGCATTTAGATTTTATCCTAAACGCACAGTTTCACAAACTTTAAATCAACTGCTTAGAAAAAAAAACAAATGTTTCTTTCATCAAAAAATTAACTGAATTTATTTCAAGACTAAACAAAATCCTTCTCGCTCTATAGCAGCCCAAAAACTAATAGAAATGGAACCTGAACATTACAAATTTTCGCAATTAAAATGTGCATGCAATTTTTTGCTTCAACCACCAAATTATCTACATTGAAACATTGGTGGATGCATCCATTGTCCATTTTAAAGACAGTGGCGACTTCACGTCAAATAATGTTGACCGAAATACTTTGCACAGAAGCGTTTATTTTACAAAAATAAAGTAAACTAGATTTACGTACATCTTGTAAATCGCTGAGAACGAGACCTCACAATGCTAATCTTCGTATGGTATTAACGACATCCCAGTGCAACTCTAGAGTTAACAATAATCAACTGCAATGCTGTACATAAATGCTGCTTAGAGAGAAATTGGCTATAAAAATGCTTTTGGTGTCATATTCATTACAAAGTCAAAACTGTAAGTTAACTAACAGGGAATGCGGTCTTATGAAATGCGGTCTTATGATTCAATTAAAACCTTGCAGAGAAATGTCATTAATTCAAAAATCAGAAGTTGAGTATCAAGAAATGCAGTACATCTCCATTATCATGCGATGTACCAATGCCTACTGAATGCGTATTTTGTTAAGCAGACACAGTTGTAAGTTTCCAGCAGGAAATTACTTAAAAAGCCAATAAAACCAGAAAAACATATTTTCAATTAGGACAGAAACAATTTTAAAGATACAACAAGGATCTTTTTGTTTTTTATAAGTGAAAATTAAGATGCTGTCACCCATTCTCAGACACACTTCCGTAACAAATCTCATGTTGCCTATTATTACTTATACACATTGTTTTCCCATCTTGATTATGAATTAAATTACTTGATAATGCAAGAATTGATACACATGCATCCAAGCTGTGTCAAACTGTCGCATATGCGTGTACGAAGAGAGAAAACAATGGAAACGCTTACAACGTTCTAAGAAATTATTGTTGCAACGAATTTTGCGCATATTGGTATGCAACATGGAAACTACTCACTTACATACTAAAATGACTAAACTGAAAAACTCTTGATTCTAAAACATCTTAATATGGAAAGGTGCAGCGAATAAGAGCAAATTTTAGAATGTTTTCTTACACCTCATTTCTAATTCAACAAGATGCAAGCAAGCATTCCTGCAACTATGGAAACTCATTACAAATCATCAATCATAATTAAAAATAACATTTGCAGTATTTAGTTAAACCGTCAAAAGTAAGGTATGCAAATTAATCTACGGCAATTCATTTATTGAACATTAAAACTGTGCAATTAAATCATGGAATTAATTATTCATAACGTAAACGACTAATGTAGTACATTGCAAATTTTTTGTTACGCGCGTCAAAGATTTTTTTGCATAAAGTACCTATGTGCAGAAGCTGGGAGACGGACCCCTCCGGTACTGGTAACATAAAAAACTAGTTCGGTCCCGGTAACAGTATCGGTACCTTAAAAAAATAAGTCCGGTCTCGGTACGGTTACATCGTGATACATGGTTAAAACTACCCCGTACAGTACAGGACGTACTGAAAATCCTCGGCTACCACGTTCCGGTAAGGTTTTATCTTCATTTAGAGATGAAATTGTGATAAATAGTCCCATAACAGTAAAATGACAGATTTTGTCAATTCAAAGATTTGGACTAAAAACTACAAAAATACTACATATTTTTAACATATTCTTTATAACTTTATAAATGTAAACACTGTCGTACAAAGTACAGTACTCGGTACTCTTTGAAATGAAGTCCGCGTACCCGGTACAGGTATTCGGTACGTCTTTCCAAGAGCACCGGTACAAATCCGGTAACGGTCCGTACCGGTACTTGTAGTCGGTATTCGGTTACCAAGTGTACCGCGCGTCTCCCAGGCTTCTGCCTATGTGTAATTGCTAGCATGCAATCACCCGACGGAAGATTTGTAAAAGCTTATGGAACGATCAAACTGACATTTGATACTGCGTGTGTGAACCCTACCAGGCATGAAAACTGCACAATTTCTAGCGGTAATTTTTTCTACCTACCAAATCTGTGTTAAAATAAATATGTTAAGTTCGGTCTTTTATGTATTTTACCGAAAATGCGTATAACAAGATTTATGTTGGCTGTATTTCAAAGAAATACAAACGGAGCGATGAGGAAACATTTAACCATACCATTGGCATGCATTCACACCCCAATTAAATCAAAGTGTGAACTTAGCAAATATAAAGAGAATATATTTCAGAACTTGAAAATTTCCATAGGTTCCATATGCAGGTTTAAGGAACTCTAAGCTCGAAACGCAGCTTGAAAATCTTAACTTGACAAAATCTTTTAATTAATGCTAATCTTTATGTGGCTAATAAAGTGGTTTTGCTGCATAGACGTTAGCTCCATTTAAATTACAGTTGTAGGAAACTTTTGGTGCTACAGTATTTAATACGTTAACCACTTTAGATCAAAACCTGAGTAATTTTTCAATGTTTGTACATTCTACCTTGATTGTCCAACACTGTTATTCAGTAACTTTCAATAACTCTACTGACGAGCAAAGTACGTAGTCAATGAAACACGGAATTGAACCACTTGGTAATTTTTCAGTTAAAACTAAACATTTAACAATGCACCCAAAACTGAGAAATTCACTGCGTGTTTTCTGTTGGAAAGAAGCCTCCACCTGGGGTGATGCTCTTAGAGGAAAATATTCGCCAAATTTCGTTCAGTTCCTCACAAGGTGTCTAATTATTAAGTTGGAAACATCAGCAACAGCTAATGAATCTTTAATTCAGTTTACAAACGAGCATAAAAATGTAGAGCTGATGTGGCTTACTAAAGATAATTTCAAAGTTGAGAAAAGAAATTTCGAAAAACCATTACAAAGTTATTACAAAAAGTTTGAACTATTATTATAGCTGTTATAACTATTCATATGTGTGCCTCCGCAAACAACACTCATGGAAAATGCACATGAAGTTGTAATTAGTATTTGTTTGTTGTATGTTTTACCTTAAATACACAAACTTTAATCTATGGTATTGTAACAAAATCGAAAGTGAAGTTTGATCTCCACAACAACCTAAATGCAACATGATAAAAAGCGAGTGGTTCAAATGGGACTCCAGTATAAGTATTTAAAACTTTCAACACATCGTGTAACATTAAATGCGATATCCAGCATAAATGTAATTCGTTAACCGTCCGTTAACCGTTAAAGGAAGAAGAAAGTACAAAGCAGTAGGTGTTATACAATTATTTTTTGTCAGAAAAATTACCGCTTACATTACATGCCAATAAGTTAAATACATTTGCTGAGCGCCATCTCATAGGATAAAACAATTATTCTCAACTTTTCTCAGCCGAATCTTATGTAAAATTTCTAAAAATTCAATTCTAACACCTAAATACATATATTGAAGCTAAAAGTTGAAGTTTTCCAACAAAGTGAGCAACTAAAAATGCATTAAACTTTCCCTGTGGGAGCAATAGTTGCGATAGTTGTAGTTAAAATTAAATTAAACTACAATAATATGTCCAGTCAATCGTTTATTTCGCCCTGATAAATTGCCTTGATGTTATAATCACCAAGTAACGGCTAGCTTTAACATGACAACATTCACTGAAGTGAATTCAAAATCCAACATTAAAAACGCTCCTGCGTGCTTTTTTGTTATAAGAAATTTTATAGATATCCATCTCGTGTAATTTCCTTCAACAGCAACAAGCTTATATTTGGACGTATTCGAGCAAATTTGCTACCCAAATATTATATTGATTAACCTAGTTTGCTGCCGTACAATTGTGTAATCTGTAAGCTTCGGTATGTGACAATTGTCAAAAGTTTGTGATTTTTGCTCAATGTGTGTGACTGCTGAACAAGTTTTAATACTATTAAGCAGGACATGAAATAATTGATCTTACAATGTATGACTGTCATCAAAAATAAAACTGTATTATAAATTCTCTCCACCTTGTGAGAACTTAAACTTGAATTATAAATTTAAAGCTTACATTTATGTATTAATATTTAAGCCAAAAGTAGCTTGAGGACGGTTTTCGAACAAACAAAAGCGCATTTTAATTTGATCGTCTTTGTACCAGGAATCTAAGTTTTAATACGAAATGCATTTACGCAAATGTGAGATACTCTCACATACTACTACTACTACAGCATCGAACTGCATTGTATTTACAGTAAAGTGAGTTGACAAGTAAGAAACATCATTACTCATGTTTGCTTATCACATCAAAATAATAATAACAATAATAAAAGGCAATAACTATCTAATCTTTAATTTCATTATGGTCCTGTCCAAATCTAATTACAAAGCATTCAAAATGTGTGTTGTTTTGTTACTGATAAAGTAAGCAGTGTCTACTTCCTTATGCTTTGTGAATTTGAAAAAATTATTTCAAGGAAAACATGTATTAAATCGCTGCTTATTAGTATGTAAAACGTGTGGTTTACGGTTGAAATTGTTAGAAACTTTACCTAAAATACCCAAAGCGTCTAGATTAGAAATTTAAAAATCTATCAGAAATATAATGCATCTGCTCATACATATAACTGAAGCTAAGAGTTAGCATGATTATTTAATTACATTTAATGTAGTTACAGAATCCGTAGTTTATAAATCAGAGTCTGATTATAAGTTTAAAATGTCCACCAAAGAAGTATAAATTTTAAAATGGAATATGGTAATAAGATAAGATAATTTTTTCAAGTATTGAACATGCTCTGCACCCAACATTTTTCTTTCCCTGTTTGAAGAAAACGGACAGTATGACCGCATTGAAATTGATTTTTCACTATAGACTAACTCTGGAAGTATGCCGAGTGTAGGAGAGGGACTATAAAGTCGCTCCTTATCATAATATTAATGATTTGTTCTGAAATTTGCAGTTACCAATTCACTAACCCTTTACCCTTAATTGTAACTGCTTGAGACTCAAAAGAAATGGTTTGAATACAGAAATTTGTGTATTTGCAAACATCAGCATTCAAAACATAATAACCATTCACTACGATTATGAAAATCACTGCGTAACAAGTTAGCGTTCGCATATCTATCCAAACTTTTCTTAAGATCTTAACATTCCGCTGACCATTGTATAACTTTCTACGACACCAGTTGCATAAACCAACCCTAGTGGGAGCTTTCAGTTTGAAAAATCAATCGCCATCAGAGTTTTCTACATTTTAGTAAAATTGCAACCCTAATTGCAATATTAACTTATTGAAGTGGTAACCCAAAGTATTTTGAAACTGAAGCGTAATTAGTATTGCCGTATTTTAACCTATCCTATTTATAAGTTTCGATCATAAAATTAATTCTGCCATGTGACTACCGGAATTAAATACCTGCGTGTAGACATTCAGTTTATAAGCCTAAATTAGGTTACCAAATTAAGTTTCTCTGTCTCAATCCTGTTTTGCTCGACTATCCTCCTGGAAAAACGAAACGCCAACTCTCCGCTGGCTTTTCCCGATCAATCCAAGCTGCCATAATTCGCCATAGATAATAAATGATGCTACAATCCAAGGTGCTCCCATTGTTGACAAGACAGAATGTAACCTCTGAAATCTGTGGAAAATATATTTAAAAAAAATTATGTATCAACATATTAGAAGGAATGGCAGATTTAGCACACGAAGAACTGTGCACTACATACACACTTTTGATCTCACGCATTAAAAATGTAAACATTTTTTTTTTGTAAATTTGAAAGTTACAACGATTTACAGCTAGTATAAATGTTTTCCTGAATTCATATTCTACTACCTAAATTCGATTTACTCACCACTTAGCTATCCCAGAGGATTTAAGGCAATACTGATGATGCTGTTGATAAACTGGCATTGTCCTCATGTCCCGCAACACCCCTTGGCTTTCAGTTCCCATCAATATACTCTCTGTAAAAGCAAGGTCTTTTTCACCTGAAAGAAGGAAAAATTACCATTGAGCACATTATTTTTCGTTTTCAATGATAGTTAATGCCTAGCCTAAATGGAAAGCTAAACTAACTAAAATAAGTGCATTTCCAGCCACTTTCAAAGTAGTTGTTCCCGTTTTCATGCAATGTTCATGATTTTATATGAGTTTGCATTAGTTAGATGAACTGTTTGCAAGATTTCTCAAATAATTCAAAATGATTTATATACCAACATAAAATATAAAAAGACTACATATTTTCCCAAACCCACAATCTTGGTCATATTTACTTTGTTCCTAACTATATTGGCCAACATGCAGAAAATATACAAGCTCTTATTTTCATCTGAAAAATATTTGTCTCAAAAAGCTTCTTAGGAAGCTTCATTTTTGAAGAAGTTGAAGAATAGTTAAAACGAAATGTGGCTCTGCTCACCATTTATCTACCCAAAGTATAACTTCATTTTCTAAAATATATCGTAATGCTATAACTTTCAGTGAGTTGATTTTTGTTTATCTATTTTCATTACTCATTTAAGTATTTGGCCCTCTCTGTGATTCTCACCAAGAAAAAAAATTAGTAAATCTACAGGAATAGAACAAACCCGCAGCCGGAAATATTTTTTATTAACGTAAAAAAAATTCAATAACGTTGACGATAGCGTGAACTCCAGCTTGTATATACATATTGAATGAGTCAAACTGAACGAGTGAAACATTTATGCATAATCATTACACCTTACACCAACTTACATTCACGAGTTGTGTGTAGACTTCTTCTCACTGCAGTCTTGTACATTTTCAGAATCCCAAAAATATTCTCACTTTGCCCCAATTGCACTCAATCACAAAATAATTTAGAGGGTGTTTAACAATGAATTGTTCCCAACTTAAATATTAATTTTCGGTTTATAAGTTTGCCCCACTTGAAATTACTACTATGTATGTAATGAAGTTCAAGACAATCCGGAGCAGAGAACCGCTCCGGCTGCCAACTAAACGTTATATGATATCTGCATTTTAGCAGCTTACGCTGAATAATACTACTACCCAAAAAGTGAGCTTGGGTAGGTGTGTATACTTGTACTTGAACGAACGGATTTGGGTCTGAATGTTGAGCTTTCGGATTTGTTGTGAGCATCTACACAATGCATCTTAATGAAAAAAGCCTTGTAAAGTAGGAGTATTAAAAGAATGGTAATGAACGAAACACTTTGTTTTCAACGCTCTTGGATACACTACTTATTAAGTTGGTTGATATTCCTGGCAGAAGAATCGTCTTGTAGAAACTGAATGGGTTTGTTTCATAATGGAAATCATACAGCAGCACGAAGTATCCATTCCAAGCTTACGTGACAAAAATGTACGCGTATAGAGGAAAAAGGACCTTTCTCTTTATGTTAATACGTGCAAATACGCTTTAATGGTTCTTGAAAACATTGGTCTGTTTTTTTGACGTGAAATCAAGACCTTTTCAGGGTCCAATAAAAGTTAATGGAGCCGTCCCTTTTCCTTTTCATACTCATTGCACAACCTAATTCATTCATTGCTCATCTCGATATTTTTTCATTGTGAAATAGAAGTACATTTCCGTCCGTTAAATCTCCACAAAGTAGAAAGTAAACCTTCATTCTGGTCACGAAAACTCAAAAGCAGAAAATAAGGGCAAACGAAAACTGTAAACCATGTCTGTACTTATTGCACATATAAGCAACGATTTGTTTTTGAGTGTCTTTAAAACAATGAACCATTCATCCGAAGTGTTCATGAAAAACAAGAACAAACCCCTACAAAAAGGCTCTGGTGCTCCTTCAAACACTGTTCTGCTGGATTTTATTATCTTATATTGTAGGGATCAAGAAAGTCAAATAAACCTCGACCAGCTTTCCTTTTTCTGCTCCAAGTTCCTTCTTCAAGGAAATACAATACATGGAATATTTCAGTACCCACCAAAGCCGGAAATGGAATTATGGTCAATAAACATTGAGTAGAATTGTCTTCCATCCCATATAGTAGTACATTTTAATACATCTTCTCAGTTCTTCTTCATCGTTTTCTCCTTTTTCGTTGCTCTTTAGTAAGTAGTGATTATGAAGCATACATACATCTCTCAGTCCTTGTCTTTGAACTTACATAAAAGTCCAAGACAGAAACTTCGTCCAACAACTTGCATTAAATCTGATGTCCAGTAACCCAATCCCAGAAAAAAGGCAGCACCCCTTGTTTTAATACACGAACTTTCTGACCATGAAGTATACCCCCATATAAGCGAAGCGATTTAAAACAAAGAACTACTGATTATCGGTATACCCAAGGGAAAAGTAGAACAAACTTCTTTTTCCGTCCTTTATTTTTCGGCTTGGATTTTATGACTGTATCAAAGAACCCAATATCGGTTGGGTAAAATTTCATTCCGTTTACTGTAAGCAACTACAAGCTAGAAGTGGTTTGTAAACGGTTTACAAACCTCTTCTAGCTTGTAGTTGTTGTATCCATGTGATCTATGAGCATACAAGAAATGCAATGCAATTGGTATTAAGGTATCACTAACACAGAAGCTGTTCTTCGGGCAGTATCAAATTTTTGGTCAACAGCATTTCATTCACAAGTCACAACCATACCGACTCGTTTACTAATGTGACTGCCAACAGCAGCCAAAACAGAGAATAGTGCCTGGTGATATATATGTACCGTGTCCAAAGTTTTCTGCCTTCTGTATATTTTAAATAATAGCAATGAAGCAATCTAAGAAAGAAGTAAAAACTGACAAGTTTGCTCATCTTCTTACTCAAAATTATCATGATACGATGACTTTAATTTCAGCAGCATCTCAAGCATCCGGACTTCTAATTTTAATAAAAAATGAATCCTCTCTTCAGAAAGCTTATCAAAACCAAAGCAAGAAATTTAACGTGGCTAATAATAAATAATATAGGTTGCAATACATTATGTTGATCAAAACTTTCAGATGTCTGTATAGTTATGGACATATTTTGATGTCAGTTTATGTGCATTTTATGCCTTCTTCTAAAACCGCAGGAAAATAAAATTAAAAGTCAGTGTCACGTGTCCTCCGTATTTTAAGGATTTCCCGTTTGATCCCGTTTTTTTGGGGTTACTTGGGATACTGAAATTTACCTTGGATCTGACTGATCTGATTTGACGTTTTAAGTCGAATGCTTAAATAAAATGTTGAGGAATTCCAACAGGTTAAATTTACCTTACGCGTTCAAGCAAATTGGTAAATGCATTTGAATTAAAAATTTTGTGATGATTTATATGAAAGGGCTTGCGTAAATCAATGCTGTACCATTCCACGTCATTTTACACTTACACTCCGCTCATTATCAGTCATGATGTTGTAATGGGAAACCGTTGTGTGAAAAGTGGAGATAAGTAGTATGTAGCGTCTAAAAATATCCTTTGTTCATTTTGTTCACTTTCCCCTAGTTTTATATTTGCCGCTGAGTCGGCGTGTCGAAATATCCTGTTTTTTCTTGTTTCGTTCTCGCTACTTGAAGAGGAGCAGAACATTCTCGTGTTTCATTCATTCTTGTTCATTCTGTCTTGAGATCTGGAAGTGTGTACTTTGATAGTCAAGTCAGTTTGTAAAATAAGATTATCCTATAGATAACCCTAGAACTATAACATTTGTAGGAGAAATTAATTATTATTGTTGATTAATAGTGATTTGGCCGTGAATAAAATAGGGACATTAGAAACTATTACATCGATTATCGATAGTTCCTTATTTTAGGCTAAATCCGTGTTATCGTTATCTCTGCAAAGCATTCATCGTCCATTTGACTGAGTCGGAATTAACCATATCAAGCGTAGAAGGAAGTGAGCGCTATAGTCGTGAGATTATAGGACCAGCTCTTCACACGTTGCTTGTAATATGTTTGTAGAAAGGCGTCATTATAAAGATGCTTTCATTTGTGTTTCTATTGCTTTTTAACATGACCTCCAAATCAATCAGTTTCATGAGATCCCATAAGACAAATAGTCATGCAATGCAACAAGCTCGCTGTAATTCCAGCCGTTAATTTATAAAAATATAACTAGGTAAACGCAATTTAAGCTTTGTGCTAGATCTTCAAACTAGGTTTACCAACCGAAGTCAACATTTTATTATCATTATCATCATCGCCAACGATGAATCGTCCTTGTTTGACATTTAAAATCTCACACGGCTAAAATATGGTTGTAACATTCCGCACACATATTGTACTTCTTCATGAGACGATCCAGGAATCATGTAGTATATATTATGGTCATTATCGCATCAGTGACGTAAGATTCACTCTTACTTCTAACCAAATTTAAGAATTCGCTAATAAACAATGATTGTTAATGAAAATTGATTAGTACAGTTTCCATGAAAGCCAGGTAAATAGTGTTAATGTAGAGTTGTCACTAACACATTGCAGCGTCATCAGCTAAATTCTTAAATACTAAAAAACATCGTGTTTGGTGTACGAAAGTGTAACTAAGTTATAATACTTAAATTACACATCAGTTTGCTGTTGATTGGAAATTCTGTGGCTATGACTTATTTGAAGGGCTTACAAAACAAACTGAATAAAACATTTACGAAACTACATAAATTTGATGTGTTACAGACATGACTAACATTACTTAACTTTAAATACCAAAGTCAGTACAAAAACTTTTATGCAGATAAAAGGAGCAAAAAGTAATACCAACAGCACCCGGGGTTCCCAGGCGGTCACCCATCCAAGTACTAACCGGGCCCGACGTTGCTTAACTTCAGTGATCGGACGAGAACTGGTGTGTTCAACGTGGTATGGCCGTTGGCGAAAGAACTTGAGAAGTATATGGGTTTTGTAGCATCTAGCAAGTTGCATTCATATGTACTTCAGTGGCATTGTAATGAAACAAGTAGCAAAGCATCAGAAAACTTTCTCGTCTCTGCTTCTACCTTCAACATCACTCAAGCAGATTTTACTTGCATCGATACCGCAACATAGTCATACAATGTGCACAGAATGCATCCCATTGCCCCATCCTGTGTAAAGAGCTGCAGTGTGCTTTGCTCCTGAAAAAGTGGGGGAAGGTCAATTTCGCCTAAAAAGACCTAGGTTTCTTTGAGTAAAATATCTCGGGTCTGTAAACAAACACTACTGTAAGTGATACTTGGCATGTGCTATAAGTAATCTTCATTTTTAATTAAACAGCACGATGACTAGTGATTTTATCACAATGATTCATGTTGTTTCGACTCCTTCAGCAGGGAACGTGGAAAGACTGATTGAAATGAGGTGAAGGAATTTACGGTTGGATTGCAGATATAGGGGGCCACTAAAATTTCTTAATAAAATAAAATAAAATAAATTTAAAGTTTTTTTGTCAATGGACCAAAATTTTTTTATTGTATTTCTGGACGAATCTCATCAACCTGAATCCAAAAAACACCTTTAGGAAAAAAAAGTTTTTTCGAAATTTTTCTGTCCAAAATTTTTTTGTTTCAAATTTTTCTGTTTTTTAAGGTTTGGTTACGTCTTGGTTATGTAACATAACCTAATCATAACCTAACCAATGTCAACCAAACACAAAATTTTGAAAAAATTACGAAAACGTTTGGCGGGAAAATTCGAAATTTTTCTAAAATTAGTATTTTTAGACTCAGAATGTTCTGAAACGTCGAGATCTGCAATAAAAAAAATTTGGTCAACTGACCAAAAAACTTGGAAAAATTTCGAAAATTTGAGTTTTCGAAAAAAGTGGTGGAAACGATAGAGAATGTTTTGAAACGTCCAGAAATGCAATAAATTTTTTTTGGTCCATTGACAAAAAAACTTTAGTGACCCCCTATATCTGCAATCCAACCGAATTTACAAGAAGTGGTAAAGCTTTCGTTTATCATGATATTCAGTAACATCATCATCATCATCTTTTCATGAGGGATAATTCTGTGATGAATTGAGTTGTTTCTAACTTCAAAATGGGCATTGAAACCATATCTTGTTTATTCTGTGCCACTCCATGTTCTCCCTCGTTCACCCTAATTGATGGGAGGTTAACTCGCCTCAAAAGTGAAGAGCTGGAGGATATCGGAGCTCATCATCATCATCACCATCCGCTTTTTGGATGAGGAGGAAAATACTCTTTTGGCGCAGCAACTGATGTCATTTTCATCTTGAAAAGGATACTAAAACTTAAGGATGGATTACCCGGTTCTTGGGGATGTTGGATGGACAGTTCAACCCGGAATTTTGGTTCCAACTGTGTCAATCATGTGGGGCATCAGTGAAAGAGTATTTTGATACTCTGAAGGAGGTTAATAGACTGAAGAAGAGGCTCACAACCATTTCAGATGGGCTGAAAACCAAAATTGAAGAAACCAAGGAGTCTCATCAAGATGCAGAAAGAGATGGCGATGAGGGACAGATTTCCGAAAGCGTTTGGAAACAGATTAGAATGGAAACCTTAAATAACATGACTGGTATTTTGAAATCGATAAACTATATATTTTTAAAAGTTTCGGACACATTATCATATGTTTTGATCATTTAATCATAGATCCGGATGCAGAGCCGCTATTCAAATTCCAAGATGACCCGAGCAATGGCACAGTTCTGATCGATGGTGACATCCGCGTTGAATGGGATGAACAGGACGGCTGCCTAAACCTCGACGTTCCAGATTTATCCTCACTCAAGCAAGTTTTTGGGCTGGTCGACCACTCCTCCCAAAAAGTCACTATTCAAGAGAGAATTCATCCCCCAAACTCGCTTGAAAACGCTACCACGTCTTCTCAACCGCAATCAGCACCAAAGAAACTTACTTCTCCTCCATCGTGGAGTATATTATGCCCTCCTTCTCATCAAATATGTATCGACGTCCTTCCTACAAATGCGAGGATTGCCCCTACGTCTCAAGATTGAGAAGAAGCGATCTAATAAAACACCAGGCCCTTCACAAGCCAGGTTCGACAGCCATTTCCTGCTCAATCTGTGGTTGGCTTCTGCTCCCCAGAAATCTCGGCCACCACATGGGATATCATCATCCAACCGACCTCCTCGCAACTCCAGTCGCGTCTGGAACACCAAAGAAGCTTTCAAAACATCCAGGCAAACGTAGCTTTGCAGCCAAAAAGGTTTACAAGTGTTCGATTGCGGTGCTCTCTTCCACAACCTCATAGTTCTCAAGCAACATAAAGAACTCCATACAAAGGGGGAGGGAATCAATTGCCTCGAGTGTGGGTGGCTGATTCCAACCTCCCACTTAATCAGACACAATACCTTGTGGCACTCAAAGGAAGGAATTCAGAGGGCTGAGCGGATGGAGAGCTTTCGTGTTCGGAAAGTTCGTGACAAGTGAAATTAAACTGATATGGAATAGATATAATCCTATTAATTTTGTAAAGTATAATATTTACGCTGTTTGCAATAAATTGTTATGATATAATTCCTCTTCATTTAAACTAATTTACAGCCGTCATGATTATCAACCCATTTTTCATATCATCATCATGTTTACTGAAAATGGGCTAAAATATGCATAAAAATATGTACAGAAGAGCTTCCCATCCGATTTATAGAAGAATGCGTGCATATAAACCTATCTAGTTCTTGCGACGGGGCATGGTGCATCGCATAAATACAGTTTTCTATTCAGTTGCCAAGCTCATCGAGCATTTTTGAGGAGGTGTGAAGTTCATACTCACCTTAAAAGAGTAAGAGCAACAGATAAATGTGCTTTTTGTTTTCATTTCAACACATATTGCAAGTGCTTTGAAGTAAAGTAGAATTGAGTTTCGAAACAAAAATATATATCAGACTATTCTTTCGTACCTTTTGAAGTGTTGATTAATCTGGTGCGGCTTTAATTTCGTGCCTTGGATTGTAACTTGCCCGTGCTCACCATCAAAATCTGAGTAAAATTGAGAATTTAATTTATAATTGAAATATCAGTAATCCTTGGTGAAATGATGAAATTATTCTTTATTGTTGTCATTTTTGGTTGTATTTATAATTTTATGCAAACTTAATTTATAATTCTGATTGTTTGCTTGAATTGGTTCAAATAATAGAGAAATGGAAGGAAACAAGGGGATTATCACCCGAAGCAGTGACGAGGAGGACACACCAGTTCGGCGGAAGCCCAACAATCAGGGGAATTCCTTGAAGCGGTTCAAGAAAGGGAAGAACTCCGTAGCTCCAGCTTATCTCAGCATGCTCAATAGTACCATAGGACCAGGAACCAAGCCCAAAACTGGAACTAAGGTGGATATTTTTTTAGAAGATGTCGGATTTATATAATATTTGATGAAAATTATTCATAGCATTTTAACTTCATTCCAGAAAGGTACAAATGACAGTTCCTCAGCAGCTGATCGCAAGTCTGGTGGTAGTGCTACTCCCAAACCGTCAAGAAACTTCTCGACTCCAAAACCATCAAGAAACGCTGCTACTCCAAAAATTAAGAATGGAGACTCAAGGTTCACTCCAAAATCACGTCGTCCCGGACGTTTTTCAGAGGAAGGGGCCAACAATCTAGCTGCGAAGACACCTGATTTCATGAAAGTCAAGGAGGATGACAGTGCTCGTCAGAAGAAGGAGCGGAGAAGGTACAGAAACAAAATTATGAACCTGAAGACTGCCAAAGGTCAGCCTGTGATGCGAGGAAGGATCAATTTGATGTTGGAGAAGATCAAGGCGGATCTCAACGTCTGAAAATCATCTGATGCACATAAGTGATGTATTTTTAAACCGAATGCGATCGAAATAAATGTAAACTTTGTAAAACACACATTGATAATAATTGGAAATTGATAACTCGTTGTAATTTTGCAGGAATTTGTATCCTCAATATATATAAGCGTATAAATTGACTTAACATTGTATTTTTTACACTATTTTGAACGAACTTTTTTGCGAGGAAAGTGGGATCTAATTAGTTGCATTATGAAAGTATAGAGAATAATTGAAATGTATTGCTTACATATTTTCTACATATTCGTGTGCAGTCGTGAATCACGACTCGTGATCAAATATTCCATGTTTGTTCAGTATATCATTCTTGCACCCATCTCTTTCGACCTCAAATGATGAGAATAAATTGACATTAACAGTAGAAGTCTAGGTTTAGTATATCATACTGATGAGGCTTACAAGAGAATTACAGAAAGGAATACAATTTACTTTATATCATGCAGTTTTATAAATTCCTTGTTTTATACTATGAATAAATAGTTAAAGTAAGCACTGTGCTAGTATCGGAAAAATACATGCGCTGACGTAAAGTTCAGATCATTATCATCCAGAACTTGGCACAAACATGGAATGGCGAATACGTAAAAGTTACCCTATTTAAAAGTTTAGTAATGTAAATGAACTACTAGAAGCTTCAAAATTGACAGTCTCATGATCAATTATAGCAATTCTATAGTTTAATTTTTCTGTCATGAAAAAGCTTTCGTTTGTTTGTCATATTTATGTAACAAACACTTCTTATTGTATGACCACCACGCTCCGACCAGTGACGTCTAACATTCCGTCTTGCGTACCTCTACAGCATCAGCGGCACTATTGCCGTCTGCAAGTTTTGATAACACTAAATCCTCCTTCAGTACATCATTCATTCTCTCATAATTGGATGGCGGCACGTTAGGAAGGTTAACACATAACACAATATAATACTCGATAACATCAGCCTCCACCTCATCAAAATTTCTTCGAAAGTTAAAAGCGTGTGAAAGTGTTCGAGACAGGAATGGATTACTTTTATTAATCTTATCCAATTTTAGAATACGGGAGACGGGAGCATATGTTTTCGAAGTTACTCAAGATTTCACTGAATAGCACGTGGGTTTCTAGAAACTTGTCCACAGCTGCCTTGGAACCCCCGCTGGAGTCTGGAGTCTTCGACAGGCCAGTCGTCCAACTATGGGAACATCATCAATTATGTAGTAAATGATGATTAGTGCTATATAAACTTGCAGACGGCAATAGTGCTGATGCTGTAGATACACAAGACGGAATGTTAGACGTCACTGGTCGGAGCGTGATGACCATACAGTTTTACAATACGTATATACACATTGAATGCAATGTGCAATGCTTGGAATGTGCATGCTTTTCACGCAAGCTGACATAGGAAGGAATTTTTATTCATCGTAAAGGTACAATAGTTTTAGGTACCTCTCCTCCTCTCCATTTATGCTGAATATCAGCCGATTTGTTTACACATAATGGAAAGGAATGTTATGCTATCGTTTAAAAAACCTGGTGTTTTGTACTTAAATGTGTAATGCAGACACAAAACCACCTTCCTTCGTCCAATTGATCCTTACAGTAGACATGATTCTAACTCACTCACATTTCCTGCTTGTATTTATTACTTTGATTTAGTTAATTTATTACTGAATTTATTCTGGAACGAAGACATTTTGATGTTTACTATATTTGTGAAAATACGTTGGGGGGCTGAAAAGGTGTTACTGAAATTAAACCTGAAGAACTAAATTACAGATAAACAATTCAAAAGGTAATTAACTTTGAATGTATTACACTGCATGATTTTGATAATGAAAGAATCATAATAACTTCTCTTTCTTTCCAAATTTAATAACAGCAGCCATGGGAAGCAAAAAGGGTGAAAAGATGTACAAATGTGAGGTGTGTGGGAAACTGTTTTCTCAACCTTCGAATCGTAATCGTCATGTTCGAACTCACACTGGAGAAAAATGCTTCAAATGTAGCGTCTGTGGTAAGGCATTCAGTTTAAAACAGAACATGGAACGCCACATTCGGGTTCACACTGGAGAACGGCCGTTTAGATGCGAGATTTGCAATAAATCTTTAACTTCTCCAAATGGGCTTCAGGACCACATTCGTACACACACCTTGGAAACACCTTACAAATGTAATGCGTGTGGGATATGTTTTTCTCAAATTTCAAGTCGTAATCGTCATGTTCAAACTCACACTGGAAAGAAAAATTTTAAATGTAATCTTTGTGGGAAGACATTCGGTTCAAAACACAGCATGGAGCGTCACGTTCGAACTCACACTGGGGAAAGACCTTACAAATGCGAGATATGCAAAAGATCTTTTACTTCTCAGCAAGCGATTCTCTATCACAATATGATAACCCACAAAACAAGGAACCTATTATGGTGCGTTTTCTGTGAAAGTGGATTTCTTTCCACCACTTCGTTTAACAGTCATTTAATGTGGCACATTGGAGAAACGCCTTTTTGCTGCAAATTCTGCGGGAAAACGTTTTATACGCACAAAAATAAAAGGAGACATGAGCAAACTCATAAGCCAACACACCAGTGCTGCATTTGTGAAAAGACGTTTGCGACAATGGGATATCTTCTTCGTCATACTCGATCGCATACACTTGAGAAGCCCTACGAATGTTCTGTTTGTGGAAGTGAGTTTAAAACTTTGCATGGGGCAAAACTTCACCAATCGCAGCATAATGGAACTGATTGAAAACCATGTAAATATTGAGCAAAGTGGAAGAATCGTGTATCTTGGTAGTGGCTTAATCTGCACTTTTGTTTCAGTTTGTTTTATGTAATTAATTCCGTTTATGTAATTAATTCCGTTTATGTAATTGATTCCGTTTATGTAATTTAAATTCCGTTGTATTTCTCTCCAAAAATAAACTATTTTGTTTTAACATTTGTAGTGACAGCTTTGTGGCTTCTAATAAGTCACTTTTAAGATAAACACAATTCACCTTAGCTTACCAACTATTTTGTGTGTAAATAAAATAAAGTAGGTATATGTATTATGTGTATATCTTTTAGAAAAGTTACATGTATAATTTTAGTTCATAGATATGTAGGCATCAGTAATATGCAATTTGTATAAATTTGTTTATTTCAATAAATAATCATTTTAAAACTGCACTAATAAGCATACAAGATTTCGTCATAAAAATATTTGTTTTAAACTTTGTCATGAAAAAATTCTCAAATCGAGGAGATTCACCAAGTCTTTTCGAGTTTCTTACAGCTAACTGGGTAGCAACCATCTCATATCGACTAAGCAACTACAAATAATAGCTAACTAACAGAATAACTAAATAAATACTCTGCTTTTTAGAATCACGTTCTGAAAAAAGATTTCTCAAATATGCATGAGCCTTCAGTCATAGAACGACAACTGAAGTCGATTTTAATTGCTAACAAATACTACGAGAAATGCAGAAAACTTGTCACGAACTTCTCAGCCACTTTGATGGCCAGTTGAGTACAGACTTTTGGCTGAATATTTGCCTCAAATGCAATGAATTTGTAGAGATTTACTGCAAAAACTTTGTGGAAATTGTGAGAGTGGCTAAGAAAGCCGACCACATGAAATCCAAGTTCAACAACGATTTGGGAAAGTAATCAAAGCAATTTTGGAAATAAAAAGGTAATGTTTTCTCGGGCGCTTGGAAGGACATTCGACAGCAAGCTTTGTGTGGTAAGACACTCAATCAGTATTACTGACATAATTTTGGAAATTTTATGCAACAGTGAAGTGTGCAGTTTATGGAATTTTTTGTATATATATTATTCCAGTTTTTGACCCATCTCAAATTCCCCAACTACAAACGTCAACAGTAAAGGTAGAGCAGGATGGCCTAGCGTGCATGATGAGTCTCATTCTCATCATTATCCTCATCGCGGAGAAAAGCAAATCACCAAATTCGGACACGGAAATAACAGCATCGTCTGCACCTTTCCAGAACACTCGTAGTTGCTCCTCATCAACCCGAAAGCTGAAAAATCAAAATGTGACCGGCAGTAATCAGACTAATCACCATTTCCACCCTCCGAAAAAATCCAAAGGCAATGCGATGAAAAAAGTTCGTAAAAAGCAGAAAAAAACGTCTGATTTTGAAATACGAATCAAATGCTGTTAGTGTCCTGCAAAAGTGTCCAAATCCCAATTTACATCTCATCCTCGAGAGCATCAACAAGATGGTTCTGCAATTACGAGCCAGTTTTGTGGATTTTATGTTCATGAATCCAGCCTTGAATTTCACCATCGTAAATGCGCAAATGGCTCAAGAATTACTCCAGGATTTTCGCCGAATCAACATGAACGTAAAAACAAATGTGCTGGTAATTAGTAGACCTGTTCAAAAGATGTGGTTATGAAGGCCGAAATATGTATATAAATATGTGCCTAAAAACGGCAAAAAATGTGGTCAAAAATGTGGTTAAAATCGTTTAAAATTGGCTAAAAGAGACACAAAATCTGAATATTTTGTGTCAAGAGTGACTTCATGTATTCTTTAACTCTTAAATATTCAAATTTACGTAGTTTATATTGAAATTTGGACATTTAGTAACACATTTTAGACTATCAGCCAAAATTTCAAAGAAAAATTTCCGAAATTTTTGTAAAAAATTCGTAAAACCGTTTAAAAATTTCAGAATAACGGCCAATTTGGCTGAAAATGCCAAAATATGTTACTACATATGTGATATGTGCTAAAACCTCGAAATATGTGAAATATGTGGTAACAAAATGGTTTTAAACGACTCCATTTGTGACCAAACGTTCACATACAAAGTTTGGCTGAAGCTCAAGAACGCATAAGAAACATGTATTTATATGCGATGAACAGGTCTAGTAATTAGTCTCAGAAACTCAACAATCACAATATGTTATATCAAGTGAAATAAAAACTAAATTGACCTGTGTAATTGAATTTTAGATTCTGGAGAAACAATGCAACATGATCTTGAAAGAATGATGTGGATGACTGCAAATTAGTTTGCGTACCGTAGAATCCTAATAACAAAAATCAACTGAAAAACGAGTTGCTGAGGAAACTCCGACCGTTTGGAAAAAAAGAGAAAAGATTCTGACAGACCTGTGCAAACTGAAAAAGCATCCTGGAAAAATAATAACGACTGGGAACAACTATGCAGACCGGAACTAAACCAACACGAAGTAGTGAAACAGCCCAATTTCATTCTGAACAATTATCTGGAGCAGGGCAAAAGAAAGTTGACGTGATGTTCTCTAGAATAAAGAACACTGTAATAATTTCGAGGACGAATGGACCAAAAGTGAAAACGCAGTTTGTTTCTAGATCACAAAAAGAAATAACAACATATTACAAATGCAGACATTGCTTAGCAATAATTGAAACGGATGAGAATAATTGAGCATTCCGGAAACACCTTTAGCTTCATGAACCAGGCAATAATATCAAATTTCACATGTGTACCCTGTGTGAATGGCGAAAAAGTGTACCTAAACACAGCAGAAACTGATTAGTGAGTAGTTGATGCTTCTAATTCCCATTATATTTTATTCAGGCAGGAATACATATAAAAATTTGAATACAAATTGTGTCCGGTCAAGACGTTTAGCCGCAGAGAAATCAGTGAACATTCCAAACTCCATTCCAAGGGTGAGGGGCCTTGTCCGAATTGTCGGTGGGTTGTTAGAGAGGGGACACTTTGAGTGACGATGGGAGTTTGAAGGCATTTAAATTCTAACCAGAGCACTTTAAACAAAATCGGATATAGTAGTTTTGTAGCAAATTTAATTAGCTACAAAACGTAGTTAAGAGAAAATAATGAGGACCATTTTTGACCTCGTGGTTGATCGTTTAAGTCAGGCTTCACAAGAGTTGTCGCGCAGAAGTACAAAATCGAGCTAAAAGACGACAAGTAAAAGGCATCGCTGTTCTTAAAATAGGAGGATTTAAAATACGAAAGAATCATAAGATAGATAAAAAACGCTCTAGAATCCGGTAGACACAAACAGATTGTCCGTTGTTGTCGTGTTTCCGAGATATTGACGCCAAAGAAGGCCATGGTTGCGAATAACGTGTATCAGAACCATCCCTTTACTTTGAGCAGACCAGCGGAGAAAAAACATTGAATTAAATAATTTGCTTCGATGGAACATCAAGCTAAGAAACTGGGGTTTGTTTCCAAACCGAGAAGAGCTCATCCAAGCAAACCAGTTTACAGCAGGGACCGCTAAACGAACGCGCGCCATTGCAGTGCAAAAAAATTTAAAATATTGTCGACAAGACAATGAAAAAGTACGATAACCAAGACCCTTCCCAGACACTAGCTCCACAATAGTTTCAAAGAACGGACTCTAAGCTAGAGCCTACATCAAAGAAAATAAAACATTCGTCTAAATTTTTTACGAAACGCCTGGGTTTACAGCTTATGTACCCATTTGGGACCGTTTGAAAGCCCTTAATATCTCGGGGCCCCATTGCCGCGATATATTACTTGCAGCACTGGTTGATGACGATTCTGATTCCCAACACCAAGGAGCTCAACGTACAGATACTTGGCGTCTTTTGGTCATATTTGGCTTCGATTCTTTATCAAAAGAACTTGTTAGCATTTTTACAAGAAAATGTGTCTTTTGTGAATGAACACGAAAGCCACCTTCAAGCCCCCACCTGCGCCAAATCGAAAAATTCTTGGCACTGCGTAAAGGTCACTACCATACCCTGCCTAAAGAGCCCAAGATACTTTCCAAGTTCCAAAACCTCTAAGAAAAAACGTCATCGGAAGTTGCGAAGTCTTCCGACGCAAACCTCATGATAGGTGTGAATAAAATGCTTGGCCCCAAAGCCATAATTGGTCTTCACTCTTTTTTCTTTATTGTGTTATGTAGCTAATTAAATTTGCTACAAAACTGCTATATCCGATTTTGTTTAAAGTGCCTTGGTTAAAATTTAAATGCCTTCAAACTCCCATCGTCACTCAAAGTGTCCCTTCTCTAAACCTGAAAATATGGAAGAAGAAGAACATGTAAAAAGTGTGAAAATCATTTTGTAGAAAACTATAAAGACTGCGAGTTGTCCATGATCGCGGTTTTTAAACTTGGAAAAACTCTGACAGCATCAACTCCTTTATTTTGGGGATAATTGGAAGGGGGATGAGTGTGGTGTTTGCGGGTTGAAGGTCATATCCCTATTCAGACTTAAATCCTATTTTCACAGGATGAAGATGGAGCCATTACGTTCAAGAAGTGAGTGGATTATGTGGATTATCGATAAATATTCAAAGCGGATTGTTTATACAAATATTTATTAATTTGCATCACATCATAAACATATTTTGCAGAAATATTTTGCAGCTCATGATGGAAATTGATAATAAATAT
>LJIJ01001993.1:0-26123 GCA_001718145.1 Orchesella cincta
GTTGGATTTCCTCATCTTTTAAAGGTAAGGGATTACATTTGCAGCAACAAAAATGTTTAAAAGTTTAATTGCAAACCCGACAAACTACCTTCTGGGCCACCCAAGCTTTCTCCATGCTGATTACTGTACGAAAAGTTAAAAAATTCATGAAACTGAAATTTATTGGCAATGCCGACCCCATTTTTACTTACATGTTATTTTTATCATAAGAGCATAGTGTGTGCAAAATTTCATCCAAATTGGAGCTTAGCTACGGTTGTTTCTCGTTAGTGTAAAACTTTCAGTGAATTGCCGCTTATTTCTAATGGCTTTTCTTCCGTGCAAAGCAAGCTTCTATAACATTGCACTTTTGGAACGCCATAATAATCCCATTTTTTTGAAAATTGCATTACTACCACAAAACACCTGTATGCAAAAGATATGTTTAGTTTCCTAAATTATTAGAACTTGGAATGTTAAATTTGCTGAAAAGCCAAACATTTCAGTGTTGTAAGTAGAGTTGTCTTCATTCTATGTAGTTAAAATGGCCAAAATATGTATGATAAATATGTGGTTAAAAAAGCCAAAATATGTAGTTAAATATGTAGTAAAAATCGCAAAAAATGGTGCAAAATTTTGACTCCAAAAGAACAAAAATTCGACACAAAAAATGAACTTCCCTTTATGTTTCACGGACGTTTCTAACTTAAATCGACTCTAAAGTCCATGTTTTAGAACATACACGCAAGTTTCATAGTTCAAGACTAAAAAATTGATAGTTTTATCTAATGAAAGGATGAAAATGTTTGAAAAAATGGCCAAAATTAACAAAATAACGGTCAAAATCAAGAAAAATGGCAAAATATGTAACTCAATATCGTCCATGATGTATCACACCCAGATATATGAAATGTATGTGCTAGTATCAATCCGACACTTGAAATGGATGTGCTATATCAATCCGACATATGACAAAACTGTGTGCTAGTATCAATCCGACTATGAAAAACTGTGGGCTAGTACCAACCCGACATATGAAAAACCTAGGTTTTCCAGAAACCCGCTTCAAAGTTTTTTTTTGATTGATACATGCGACTTTCTGCAGGTGAAACAAATCGTGCCATAACTTTTGCATCCACAAACGGATTTCTATAAAGTTGCAGCAATCGATAGAAAATTACATTCAGGCTTCTTTATTGCATTACGTTCTCATTTAGCCCAAAAATGCAGATTCTGCTTTTATACTAGCACATATATTTCATATGTCGGATTGATACTAGCACACACTTTTCATATGTCGGAATGATACTAGCACATCGATTTCAAGTGTCGGATTGATACTAGCACATACATTTCATATATCTGAATGTGATACATCATAGACGATATGTAATATGTAGAAAAAACATCAAAATATGTAAAATATGGTAATTTCAACATGGGCTTAAAATGCTCCATTTGTGACCAAATATACTCATACAAAGTTTGGCTTCGGTCGATAACGCTAGAAAAATATGTATTTACATACGATGAACAACTCTAGTTGTAAGAGGCTCCAGAAAATTTTCTGATCCCATTTTTGATTCTTATTAGCATGCATATAATAATAATAATAATAATAATAATATGGTTTTATTCAGTGTTGAAAGACATCAGATACATATGTATTTGCTTTTCATGCCCTAACACCATACAGTTATACTGCTAATTGTATTCCATTTGAATTTTCCATTACCAAAGCGAACCAAACCATATAATCTAATTTAATTTAACTAACATAAATATTATTTCTGTCTTTTAAGAGTTGTTGCTTACATAATTCTACAAACATATCATATCCTAATTCATCACTATCGTCAATAATTAATTTAGAGATAAAACAATTCCATATATCTATACATTCCCATTTTACGATTGTTTGAACAATTCTTTATTATGTTGGGGTACAATTACTCTGTCAAACCGACAGCTTTTGTCACGCGTTTTGAACCAGTCTTTAAACACTGAATAACGTCGTTTCTTGAACAAGAACTTTAGAAGTGATAACTTCTTTCTTTCATATATAGTGTAAAAATCTAATTTCACGTAGTAGTCTTGAATACTTAAACCAGTGTTGGTTTTGATGAGTTTTTTCGACAGTTTGTTTGAAGTAAAATAAACTAATATAAATCTGTCGATTTTTGCTTGGAGTTTACTAACTTGGGTGTCACTCTGCACTAGCCAAATTGGTATACAGTAGTCAACTATACTCACCACATAGGCTGAAAGAAACGTTTTTATTACATTTTCAGATAAAAGCCTTCTCAGTGATACATTCTTCCAGTGCGTTCGTGATTTTATTATCTACTGTTTTAAAATGTTCTTTAAAATTAAGGCAACTGTCTATAGTTACCCCTAAGTAAGTGAATTTGTCTACCCGTTCAATAGGCTGACCATTAAGAGTAAGTGGTTCGATAGTTTTTGCCTTTTAGACGATAATCAGTTGGTTTGTAGAACACCATAAATTTAGTTTTTTCAGTATTGATTCTTAAACCATTTTCGTCACACCACTTACTTAAAGCTTTTAAACTATTATTAGTTTTTCCCTACCTTCATTCCAGGTTTTACATGAACATATATGACCAAATCATCGCGTATAAATATAAGGCAATGTAATTACATCTCCAATATCATTGATAAAAAGAGAATAGCAGATTGGTCCTAAATTCTCGATCCAGGTGGAACCGCCTGTTTTTATCAATGATATTGGGAGATGTAATTACATTGCCTTACATCTATATACGCGGAATGATTTGGTCATAAATGTTTCATGTAAACCATGGGAAATGAAGGGTAGGGAAAATAACTAATAGTTTAAAAGCTTTAAGTAAGTGGTGTGACGAAAATGCGTTTAAGAATCAATACTGAAAAAACTAAATTTATGGTGTTCTACAAACCAACTGATTATCGGTCTAAGGAGGAGGCAAAAAATATTGAGCCACTTACTCTTAATGGTCAGCCTATTGAACGGGTAGACAAATTTTACTTACTTAGGGGTAACTATAGACAGTTGCCTTAATTTTAAAGAACATTTTAAACAGTAGATAATAAAATTCACGAACGCACTAGAAGAATGTACTCACTGAGAAGCTCTTATCTGAAAATGTAATAAAAACGTTTCTTTCAGCCTATGTGGTGAGTATAGTAGACTACTGTATACCACATTTGGCTGCTAGTGCAGAGTGACACCCAAAATTAGTAAACTCCAAGTAAAAATTGACAGATTTATATTAGTTTATTTTACTTCAACAAACTGTCGAAAACTCATCAAAACCAACACTGGTTAAGTATTCAAGACTACTACGTGAAATTAGATTTTTACACTATATATGAAAGAAAGAAGTTATCTTCTAAAGTTCTTGTTCAAGAAACGACGTTTTTCAGTGTTTAAAGACTGGTTCAAAACGCCTGACAAAAGCGCTGTCGGTTTGACAGAGTAATTGTACCCCAGCATAATAAAGAATTGTTCAAACAATCGGTAAAAATGGGAATGTATATATATGGAATTGTTTTATCTCAAATTAATTATTGACGATAGTGATGAATTAGGATATGATATGTTTGTAGAATTATGTAAGCAACAACTCTTAAAAGACAGAAATAATATTTATGTTAGTTAAATTAATTAGATTATATGGTTTGGTTCGCTTGGTAATGGAAAAATTCAAATGGAATACAATTAGCAGTTAATAACTGTATGGTGTTAGGGCATGAAAAGCAAATACATATGTATCTGATGTCTTTCAACACTTGAATAAAACCATATTATTATTATTATTATTATCTATCGATGTTCGCTCAGAATTTCGGCGTGCTACTTGAAAGTATATTTATGGAGGAAATAGATTAGTTACAAAATATGAAAATTGGACTACATTTCAATGTGTTAGTTTGCTTGCCATTGTGCAACTTTTCGTTAAATTGAATATATCCTTTGACACAAAGAACCACTTTCGTAGCGTTCTGTTTGCAGCTCTTCAAAAAAGGGGCTCCTGTGAGCAGTACAACTAGGATTACTCCTAATAGAATTTTTGTAACAGAATTCGGCCCACCGTTTGCTACTCCAGATCCAAATAACATGGCTTGCAGTAAAACTAGATAAGTCAAACCATAATGCAGGTAACTCTTGAATGCTTCTTTCATTGAGCTCTTCTTGTCGTCAGCAACTCTCATTTTACTGAAAGTTTCATTCCATTTGAAAGTGAAAGCGCTAGAGTTAGAAGTTAGAACCAGTTTTAAAAGAAAGAGAAACAAATTAAAATTTTGAAGCAACATTTTAGCGTTGAAAACAATCAACTAGTCTTGGTTAAGAAATCCTTGAGGAGTTTACTACTTTTATGGTCGTTTGCTACTTGGGGTAATGCAAGAATATTGATAATTTTTTACACAGCAGACATTCTGAATAATACAATCTAATCAGAAATCATGTGCGACTAAAATGAATAATTTTAGATTCTCTACAAACGCATACACATCCAAACAATTGTCAATCAAGTTTTGCTATACTTTTCATGTAGTTAATTACATGCAGCCACTTTTTTGTTGTAAATTCTATGCGCAAAGATAATGCTGTTATTATGTTGACTTTTGCTTCATTTAAGAACGATGAACGCAATCGAATCTTAATAGAAAAGCAGAGTACATAACTTTCTTGTCATATCTTTCAATTCATTACGGATAAGGGTGAATTATGCTAATTTTAAGTCCAGACAAGATGACTTTGTAAACGTAAACTGTATCACAATCGATTTAATGTATAAGGCTAAGGCTGGATATTCAAGCCCTTCCTTTTTGAAACTATACTAATCTTCTTACTTTTCGTTCATATTAATGAAGGGAATTTCTGCTTCTTCAGGTTCGGGCATGAGGGTAAGCTTTATGAAAGTTACTTTGGGTCGATTGTCTTCTTCCGGGTTCAGGTTCTCATTCACAAGCTCTCATTACACCTGAAAGTTTAACTCTCTCTGACACAAAGTCTCAACGTGACACCAAAGACCAGTGGAAAGGCTGCCAAGAAGGCTGGAAAGGCCGAAAAGAACATCTCCAAGGAGACATCTCTTTTTGAAGTAGGCATTCAAGCACTCTAAAAATGAAGCAATCACAACAAAAATCAACACTCTGGTGTTCTTCATAAAGGCACGAATTTATAACTACATATAAAACTTACTCGCGGAAACATTGCTCCAACGGCAGTGGCAAATCCTCCCGTCAAGACAATCTTGCAACAGTCGAATAGCACCTTCCCTGCGTTTCATTGAAGGTGGCAGTCATTGCACCAATGCTCATTCGTCCACCTCCCGGTCCAGCGTGATGAACGTCATAACCAAGTACTATTATGTTCTACAAAGACGGAGGAACAGCATCGTTTTTAAATGGTCATATCACATTCGTCCAATTGAACAAAAAGTATTATAATTGTAAGGAAATATTCTATAAGAGTACCTTTAGAGGTGGTTAATACCCCATGGTTCACCGCCCTGCTTAACATGCATCTGGATAACCATCTTAGTACAAATAGACATCAGCCCCTTTGCGTTGTTCAACTTTTTGGCCAGAAAGCATTGACTAGGAACTGTAAAGAAAAAAAACATTATAATTACACATCTTTTAACCCTACATTAGTAGGAACTGGAGGTGAAGTTTGTTAAGCTTACTGCAGAAATCTATAGAACATCTTTTCTCTTTTCTTGACCATTCCATAAGTCTCAGCGTTGTTGTTAGCCAAGATAATGAAGAACATATCCAATTTGGCACACGCCAAGTTTTGCACTCCCTGTGAATCCCTACTTGTAACCACAATCGCCCACCGTGCCAATCTTTGAACTACCATCATCTTGTGACCTTGAAAACAATAAACGAACATAATTATATTGTAAACAAACAGGTCTACAACCAATATCTATACCTACTAAACTTCAAAATAAAAACACTTACTTCCGTCATCATTATATCATTATCCTTTGCGAGTCATCTTTACGTTGGAATACCGCGTGTGTTCTCAGTTTGGTTTATTTACTTTATTGAGTTTTTAATTGCCTATTTGTTGTAGTTGGTTGTTCTTCTGAGTCATCCGTGACAAATTCTAGTTTTTTGCTCCTACTTGCTCACCTACATTCATTCATCTTCAATTCAATTGTTATAATTGCTGTTATTTTTATTTTCAGTTGGTTGCTAGTGACTGATGGTGCTTGTTGTCGGGTTTGGTTTTCATCCATGAAGATGGATAAGCCCGTGATTGTCGTGCGTTCTAATACGCTGAAGGATGTCATCGCGAGAAATTGTGATGAGCTTGTCATAATATCCTCAGACCTGCGCGTTCTGGATGCAGTAAAGCAAGTGAGTATTTGAAGTTTTATATTTAGTTAACTCTTCTTCACATGATGGCTTTTGCGCCCAGTTTTATTAAAAGTTTTTTTTTTTGGTTTTAGCCTTCTCTTGACGAAGCGGAAAATTGCGGTTTTGTCAACCGTTGATAATGATAATGAGGAGGCTGATTGTGCCACTAAGAAGCGTGAGATGAATGCCACCATTACGACATCTTATTCTGAGGCGAGTGTCATTGTTGTTATTGGAGGGGATCGGTCAGATAGTGTTATGAGCCGGTCATCGTTGGAAGCATTGGTTAAGTTGAAGCGTGATCCTGTATTGCGTAAAAGGTTGGTCGGACGGGAATGGCTACGTAAGACTGATGATGGTACTGTGAATGACCGCAGTCTGCCTGACGCTCCAGTTGGTGTGTTGGAGGGATTTGAATTCTTCGTGGATCAGCAGGTTTCGGACCGAGTTAATCTGACTTCATCCATTGTTGAGAATGGTATGTTCGTGCGTGTTTTGGTATTTTTATGTTCCGTCTCGCGTATGATGTACGGATGCTAACAGTGGTTATATACTGTTACTGATTGAGTAGATAATGTGCTTAGAATATGCATGATTTGCAAATTTTGTTTGTATTTTATGTAGGACCCAAGAAAGCTGATGTATGCTGAAAGTATGCTGGGTTGGATATAACTGTTGCTTCAGCTAAGCCACAAATCACGATGAAGCTCATCTCTCCAACCCTTGTCAGTATAGAGCATGGACATCCGGACCTACTGAAAAAGTTGAAGTTAATAAAGTTAAGGTTGAGCTTATTAAGGAGTTGTTTGTAAAGCAGACAGCTCTGCTTGCTAGCTCAACAAAGTTCAACTTGGTGTGCGACCAATTTCTTCAATACATGAAGTGTCGGCGTTCACTAAAGATGGCTGGTAATGTGAAGGCAAAGTGTGACAACTGTCCTGGAGTCGCTACGACTGTTATTGCCTTGATTGGAAAGTAATTTCTTGGAGAGAGTTATTAGTTCTTATAGTTTTACATGATATTTCGTATTTTAATTGGTAGACATTTATATGTACAAGATAGGTGTAGTTAGGAGAGTTGCCTTATCTCCGTCTCATGATTCGTCGTTTCATTGAAAGTCTTTTGTTTGTAAACTTCTTGTGTTTTTGACTACTCTCAGTATTAATTATTCCATATTTATAAAACCTAGTACTACTTGTTACTAATTTGTAGCTGTCAACTTGAAAAGTTTAATATCGGCAGTAGTTGGGCGGGTGTTACCAGAGCAGACAGCAAAGCGTAGAAATGTGTTTAGTCAGAAAATGCGTTCTTTGTTTTTTAGCCGTTTAATTCATACACCTGTTTGTTTTAACGGACATATGATTTATGTCAAGTTTGATAAGTGTAAGGTTGGACAGCTACATGTCAGGTTAGCTGGTGAGAAGGTGCCTTTTAGTGTCTGTGTTTGGTGCTTCTTCTATCAGAGCACTTACAGATGTGAGCTGTTTTGTTACAAACATTCTGATCCCTGCCTTATCTGACATGACTAGTTAGTTTGACAAAGTATCCATTTGACCTAGTGTTGTCTTAACATTTTACTTTTAAGTTTTTATGTTGGGAGTTTGAGCTTATTTGTAAAAAAAACCTTTTTATGAAACATACTTTTGTTAGAAAAACTGTAAAAGTGAAATTTGTAAAAATAAAAGTGTCGTCTTCTTCGAGTATAAAAACATGTAACGAAACAGTGTTCATTTATTTAATTTTTTAAAGTACCTTTTTAAGATACATACATATCCATAACTTTGGTTTTGGAAATATTATATCAATCACTTGACTCTTATTGGATTTGATCAAACTCTCTAGTTACATTCAACTGTATACTCTTTCCTACTAGCTACTGTTAGTATTTTAGTTTTTGTTATGACAAATACTTTGGTAAAAATGTTATCCTACTGTACTTGACAATATAACTAGTGTGAATACGCTATACCCGATCCATACCATCGATATCATTATTCACTTGCTGCAGTGGAGTTGGAGTGGAATCCTCTCGCATGCAAGAGCCTTTTCAAATCTTTCGATCTAAGAATTGACATTTTTTACATTGATGCGCTTAAGATTATATTTAGTTGGTGTTGGTGGTTATAGAATGGCGATGTTGTCGGGGTGGGTAAATGATATTATGATTGGAGATTTGACGCGACCATCGAGTCCGCTTGCTTCATTGTAGGATGGATATTCATATATCATTCCAACATGCTGAAATGTTAGAGGTTAGGTTCTATTGGTTACAATGTACTTTGTGAATATTTAAAAAAAAATTAAAAGTTAATTTGACGGTTTTCGGTATTTGCTATACCATCTTTATTGTCAACTTTCAAATTACAGTCGGGATTATCAAGTCTGAACCTTAACTATGAGCCATTAGGTGCAATGCTCGCAGGAGATGGTGTGGTAGGGAAAAACTCCAACTGAAATGGAACATGATATTAAGAACGCAATATTATGTTGGAAAACAAACCTACCCCGGCGAGGATTCGAACTCACGCCTCATTTGACACCAGCATACGCAGGGCTGAACCTTGCACGTATGCCATCGCGCTCTCCTCTACGTGAATATTTAAATATAACATTTACAACATTAATGTTGCCGTTTATATACCTCTTCATGAATGGTTGTCACTTTAAACTTTTCCTTAATCTGATTGAGACTTCTCTTTTCGCATATGCATGTCCTTGGAGAACACCTTAATGTGATTTGAGTGGAAGCAATCTGCCAGGGTGGTTCAGATAACTGTGATACTGCATCTAATCGAGTAGTGATATTTTGCGTTAGTCATGCTGTGATAACTAAATAAATAACTTATTTGCATATTACCAATAAGCCTATCATTCAGAAAAAAACACAATGACCCCTTTGTCTTCATCGTAATGTGGCCTTATTGGACCAACAGTTGCGATGTGAGTGATTTGATGTTCATGTAATAGTCAGTGACAGCGTGACTCCGTTGGCAGACTCTGTTACGACGGACTCGATGGATAGTGACTCGGTTAGTCTCCGTAGCTCATCTATATAATAAAATCGTGTTATGAATACTGTGTAATATTATAATATATATTTGTTTGTAACTTACTCAAAAGTTTTGTTGCTCTAAGTCTGTTGATTAGTGTCGACATGTTCCGTCTTTTGACCCAACGAAAAAGTCATTTTGGGAGGATCTGTCCTGCTGCTCGTTATCAATTCTTGAAAATACGCCAATCGTATCTGAGTGGAGTAACGGTTTCAAAAAGGGTGGTTGCTTCCATTGCTGCATTTTTGGGCTGCAGCGTGCTGATTGAATGACTGATTTATTGACTTTGATGATTGGACCTTCCATAAAGTTCATTTGTATGAACAGGTTCGAGATCATTGTTGAAAGATGTGCATGTTCTGTTGCGAGTTTTTTCTTGTTTGGTGTCTGCGCTTGGAGAGGTGTTAGAAGTTCATTTGATGGTCTGCTAACTGATGCCGGCTCCTCGGAATGGACCCCTTATCAGTTGCGAGTTTAATCCAGCCAGATCTGATTTGTAGGATTGAGATCCTTTTCCCTTCTTGAATTACGCTTGGACTTACAGCGTCATTTACGACGTGAATACAGTCACTTGTGAGACTGTCACTAATTACGCCGCTTGTAAACTGAAAGTAAGATATGGTTTTGATTTGAGTATGGTTGTGCATATTTATTATGAGTAAATGTTCATTATTTTTTTTATTTTACCCTGGTCTTGTTTCTTTTTCTTTGAATAGTTTTTGTTATCTATTTCCACTTCTAGGTAAAATGCAAGTCCTTCGAATAGCTTTGATTTCTGTACTTTTGAGTATTTTGGAGCGATACCTTTGGTGTCGAACGCAGACCTTATCCATTCCTTCCCTACTACTTTGGATTCTGTTGCTGGATCCTGGAGCGCGTTCAATAACTGCAGACGGTTCTCTCTTGTCATTGTTTGATTTTCCGTCGAGACATCCTCCTAAAAATTTATAATGTTGTTCTCGTTGAAGCCCATTGACAGGCTCCCGTCTTTCGTAGAGTGAGCATCGATAACGGGCTCCGTTCTTCGATTCGTCTGATCCTCGATGACTTGAATTGTTTTGCTTAAAAACCTCAGAAGGCTCTCTAACGACTTCCCTTCAGCTGCATTCCCCAATTTCCAGTTTCATGATGAAGTGAATACTGGAGATGTGTGATCCATATAATTATGACAAGTTTGGAAGTATCTGACATATTTTTGAATTATATGTTTGAAATCAGACCTTATATTGTGTTTGGACTAATACACTACATGATTTAACTCATATGTCTATTCTATTGTATATTATTAATATTTTAAATTCATGATTATTTTTTGCACCTTTTTTGATGATTTTCATATAACTTAATCCAACTTTTATAATTTCATGGAGTGCAATATCGCTTGTTATGTTGTTGTACCGATCTTGAAGCACCCACACACTAGTGTAGTGTCTGAATGTACCATCCTCTTTTTTGGCTTTCAGTCCCTCTTGATCAAGGGGCCCGTCCTGATACATGCATATCAGTCAGTATATTGTATGTGACTTGTGTGTTGTGTATGCACGATATGTAACTGAAGCGGATTGTACTACATGTAACGTGTAACGTATTATGGGTGAGCTACATGTAAATCGTGCATCGTGAGCTGCTATGTATAACGTTAACGGTTTGTTCTCCAGGTGTAACGTGTAAGTGTATGTGTTATGTTAACGTGTAAACGGTTATGATTTCAGGTGTAGCGTGTATCAATGTGTGCATTTGTGTTGTAGCCAGTGTAGCGGTGTAGATGCTTATATATAACGTGTAACTTGTTACCATGTGTAACCATGTACGTGTTTCGGATGGTACGTTATATGTTGTATATAACGGATGTGGGTGTATCATGTGATGTACAACATGTAGATTTGATTGAATGTTTGGTAAAGGTGGCACCTATCGTTGTCGTATACTTTGTTCAAGCTTCACGTCCACTGTATCTTGTTTGTCGATTTGAATATACATAAAAACTCTTGTGTATTTTTTTGTTTACCTTTTTTGTGGTGTTGTGGATATTTATTTTTTTCATGTATTATGATTTGATATTATTTGTTGTCTGAAAATTGACATTGAGTTTTATATTGATTTGCAGGCGGTGTTCTTTGCGATGGAGGTAATTTGTGATATTTTTGAATAATATGTGTCAAGTCTTTAATTGTGTGGTAATTTTTGTAATATTTGGTACTTTAAATATTTTTAGGTGGATGCATTTGAGCTAATTAAGACAATAAGGAATATAAAAGATAATTCTGTCAGAGCATCCAAGCTGAGAGAATACATCTGGCTGGAGGATGTTCCCCTTCCCTCCCCCTCTATTCAATTTTCGAAGACTAGGATTCGGTTTAAACTCTCCGACCTGATTACCATCATTCCTGCCCCAGTGCTGAAGAATTTCGTGGCCTACGACGTTTTGAGTGAGGAAGACAAGTGTGATGTGTTTGCTACTGTAGGTCGGCTCTTTTATGGAAATGTAAAATTTGGTAGTTTGATTAGGGTTAGAGTAGCCTTACTGGTATTCGGGTTGGTGATCTGAGTCCATCCAAACTAGCACTGATTATTTTGGGTATGGAGAAGACGAAATGTGTCGGAAACAAGAGGATGCCCAGCTTATTTCGGACGCGCTATGTGTGATTGTCTATGCTGTGACTGTCTATGCCGTGCTGTGAGTTTGAAAATGTGACATTAAATTTTGTTCCGTTTAGAATGGACGATCTTACGAGTGTTCACGAGGTAGCTGTTATTTATGTGCAAGGACGCGCTGCTTTTATTGTACCAAGTCGTGATGGTGTCGGGTATTCTGACCTGATATTCACTCATAATGTCGTTCGAGGGGATGGCATGTCGACTGATGTGACTCTCACTCGTATTGGGAGCTTACCTGAACGTGATGATTCTTCTTCTGCCAATGTGAGAGTTTATGAGTTATATTTGTTTGATTCATTAAATTGTTGTAATCTAACATCCTGTTGTTTTATAATTTTATAATTTTAGTTGGATGCCATACGCACAGAGTCTACAGTTACCTTCGGATTGTCCGTGACCCGTCTTTTTCCTATGTTAGTTCCATTGGAGGTTTACCTTGATCCTGCGAGCCACAAGACCATGCTTGAACCTTATATCCGAAGATACGGACCTGTCCCATTGACAATTTCGGATGCTGACTGGAAGAAAATTCGACCTTCGTATCGCAAGTTCCGATATGAACAGACTGCCTCCTTTGCCAAGCAAACTATTAAACAGCTTCCTGATAAGATGATATTTGAAGTTTCTACAGAAGCCACTACTCAACAGTTGCCAATTTACGAGACAATCTCACTCACTGCGCGAGATACAGAATCGACTCTTGATACGCCTTTGGAGGAAACTGTAACTGACGACAGGATGACTTACTATGCAATTGAGAATAGGTCATCCATGATTGACTATTGTAGTCCTTTTTATAATCCACATGCAAGGAAATGTCCTATTTTTCTGGATGCTCTTCCTGAGAAGAGCAGCTACGGTGTTACTGATCCTTTGCATCTCAATGGAATGTTCGGGAGTACATTCAACATCCATACTGAGGATGTCGAGATTGACAGTTCTAACTATCATTTAGGAGGTGGACCAAAGGTTTGGTTTGGTCAGCCAAGGGAAAACTACTCAATGGTTGCTTCGTTGATTCGGTCTCATCTTGGAGGTCGTTTGGATGTGGAGTGTGACGGTTTCCTCCATCATAGATTGCTGTGGCCACATCCAAAGCTATTGACGGATGCCGGGCTGGAAATGTTTATGATTGTTCAAACTGAGCGGATGATGGTTTATGCTGCTATGTTAATAAAATTTGAAATCACTGTTCCTGGCTTTAATAACAAATCGTCGAAGTAAAGTTTTAAAACTATTAAAATTACCTACTTCTTTGATTTCGTTGGGTATGTTGTTCCATGCCCGCACTCCCCTATAATAAAAAGACGATTTTCCGAACTCTGTTTTCAGTTTAGAACCTGAAATTCTAAACTGTTCCGAAGCGATAAAGACCTAGTACTGCATTGATTAGCTTCGGATTTGTCCTATTCATAAAATTCAATAAAATAAAATTCAAAATTCATAAAACTTTGTTTTAGGGTTGAATACTCATTAACAATGTTCTTTTTAACAAATTCTGTGGTGAATACGTAAAATTTTTTTGAAAAGTTAACCAATTAAGTTTCTCAAGTACAAAATATTTTTCCTCACTATTTTTGGTTCTAGTACAATGGTTAAGAAGCAACTTGCTTTGCTAGTCTAATTATTATTATTATTCTTTCTGCTCGAGTTTCATTCATGTGTCCCCATACTGGCAGACAGTACTCACATAGTGATAGAACTAAAGATGTGGCGAATATCAATCGCCAATCTTCATTGAAGTACTTTTTGTATGTCTTAACAAAAAAGTTCTGCTACTCATGCTCTTGCATGTTTTTTCATAGTGGGAATCAAATGAAAGCGTTGGATTCAAGTTTAGCCCTAGATACTTAAATTCTGTTACATTTTCAATCATGGTGTTCTTAATAGTAACAATTAAATTGGATCTACATTTTTGAATCTTTGTTTTAAAAAGCATAACTTTTGTTTTTTGGCTACACTAACATTCATTTTAAACTCGTTGCACCACTCCACAAGTTTGTTCATTGCAACTTGTGAGTTGTTTTCAATTTCTTCCGGTGAACGCCCGTGTGTGTATAATGCCTTGTCATCTGCGTAGAGAATGAACTTGCAATTGGTGTCAGCCAGCTTTTCTTTAATTTTGTTTAAATATATGGAGAACGTCATCCCTGAGATAGTACTTCCTTGGCTGCCTTGTGTTCATGTAAAATGGATCTGATAGGGTGTCGCCTGATTAACGATCATTTTTCTGTACTCAAAATAGGATTTAAACCATTTCAGTACACTACCACTGACACCACAATTTTGTAACTCTAGTAAGAGCAAATTAAACTGCAAACTATCAATAGAAAATGTATTGGAAAGTTAAATTTTATACAATATAATATGATTGTCGCATAATAGGACTACTCTTCCCATTTTCGAAGACAAAGTAGTTATGAGTTTTGGTTCAAGATTGAAGGTGGAGCTAGGCTCTGCACATTTTGATCTTTTGTGAATATGTGAAAGAGTGGTGGTGAAGCACGAGGAAACTCATCACACTCTTGTTCTCATGCGTTCCTCCAGGTGTGACGTTAACAAGGCAAGGAGAGGAGAGCATGGAAATCACTCGGCATGGACAGCAACGTGTGCACAGGGCACATTTTTTTGTTGTAGATATTTTTGTGAATATTTGAGTTTTGTTCTTTTTATAATAAAATCATTATAAAATCCAACTTCCTGCCAGTCCGCTTATCAGCAATACAGAGAAACGCGTATTTTACTCGCACTCATTAAATTGTTACTGGCTTTATCCAGCGGTGCGAACTTGGGCCATTTGGAGCAGAAACCAATCCACTGTGACATACGCATTTATTGCTCGTTCTTCCAATTATCAGTGGAAGTGGCATCTCTATTTTGGCATATTATGCAACAATGATGATAATGATGTGGGCATGCCAAATTGGGTGGGTGATGTATGTATTTTCTGATTTCATGTAAAAATGTGACGATTAACCATTTTCGGGTAGGTTGAGTATTAAAACTGTAGAACATTTAAATGAGTTTGAATTAGATATTAAAACTAGAGCCCAAAAAACCTAAATGCTAATTATTGAATGAATAATATGCATTCCATATTTATTATGACTTGAATAGGTTCTTTTGGTTCTGTGAACAAATGCCTTGGATTTTTAGGTACTTTTTACTTTGAGTGTTTTCAGGTCTTTAAAATGTTTAGAATCTCACTTTCCCCGAAAGACGAAGCAGTCACGGAAGACGTCTTCGTACTCCACTTTTAGTTTGTCCAGAAGTTGTCCCGATATGCGGATGGAGATTCCTTGCCCTGGTGCCACTTTCTAAACAGGGTTGCAATCATGATGCGTCTGAAAATAATCATAGCACGTAATAAACAATAACTATCAATTTATTACGAAGAATTTTATTCTGTTGGAAAGGCAAGTTTCTGATTTCGTTAGAAATTGAACCTTTGTTTTTCAAATATTTTCTCGATTGATGTCCAAAGGTGACATATTGTTACACTGACAATGATTAATGTTAATTTGTCGCGCCTTCACATTCCATAGTACTTTTCAATGTATTTCAAGTATAAAGTGGAAAACGTTCCTTTTAACTAAAAGGCAGGACTGAGTTGCCTTTGGTGAATGCTGGTTAAAGCCTTATGTATGGTATGACCCTGTATTACGATGCAGAGGTGCTGTTCAAAGAAATGCAATGAAAGCTATCTCAAAGTTTGCTATCGAAACTTTTCTCATACTTCATGTTTGGTATATATATTAATATTTGGGATGCATTTAAACGTGCAGATGTTTAATAGAAATCCCCGCAGAAACTGTAAGAAACATGCGTATTTAGAAATTCTCGCAACTTTGTCAAAAATTTGCGCTGTTTAATAGAATCCATCGCTATTCATATAACGTGTATAAATTCGAAAATTCAGGAAAATTATTTAATGATCTACGATCTATCATTATAAAGCAGATACACACACACAAATTTACTTGCTTTTTAACTTCTTTTAAAGAATTATCGGATCTCTGCTTATGCAAGTAATTATACGCTCTCCCAAATCATGTAAAGATCCTACACCAAAAAACATAACATGCATTGAATTTAGTACCATAAATTACTAAACCGTTCAAAAATGTTATATAGTACCATATGGCAAACGAAAAAATGTTCGAAGTGACTGAGGCATGTTTGTTATGATGTATAACTCTCAAAAAGTTTCAATTAAATGTTGACTTCGTAAAAATAGCTTGATATTTCTGAACTTTTTCGCAATTTTCTCATACGCGATTTTCTATTTAAAAAGGATTCATGTTTCTGACATTTTTCGCAATTTTCTCATACGCGGGTTTCTTACAAAATTAAGCGAGAATTTCTTATTTATATCTTCACGTTTATATTTGTCCCTTAATATTTTTAGGATTTACGGGGGAATGCATTCGTTACAAGCCTCCAGTCAAAAATTCTTTATTCCAGTTAGGTAGTTAGTTAGGTAATGTATCCTACCGTATCTTCATCATACTAAGAAAGTTAATTAATATCCACCTCTCCTAGAATACCACCTCGACCAAACGCATAGGTTACTGTGAAAATATAATGATATTGGCTCTTGTAATATTTGCTTTTTTAATCCAGATTGTATTTTGACAATTAAAGTTATTGAACCTAACTATTTCTATGACGTATAACTATGCTTATATGCAGTAATAACACAAAATTCGGACGCGATTGCTTGTCTTCGTTGTATATAATTATTTCCATAAATAAAATAAAATACAAAAGCTATGAGTACAAATTTTACAATATAAATTTTGCTGTAATTTCATTTAAGCACATTCAGTATTCAGTTAATTTTTTATCCATTCATTTACCATACCATACCTTTTACTAAATGACAAGCGTCAATTTAGGGCGTTTAACCAAACCTTTCTCCGATTCAATCAACTATTCAATTATTTTAACTCCAAGTGCATCAAAGTTAAGATAATGAACACAAATCTTAAAATACGACTACAATCACCGAAATGTTGTCAGCGTCAAGCTGCTTAACATGATACGCGTTCTTAGCTTGCCTAACAAGTCTCTCAGAAAGATGAAATAAGTCATCGAACTTTCCTCCTTCCTGCTTTTCAATTTGACGCCTTCTGTTGTTGTTTAATTCTATGGAATGGACTAAGCTCACAACTTTCTCCACAGGTAGAACGTTAGGAAGTATAGTAAATCCTTCGTCCGAAATTTTCATCTGCAGCTTTGGAAGGAACAGGCTCCTCCTCTTCCAATAATGGACTCGGGATTAGATCTTTGTAAACTTCCATCTTTCCACTTTCCGATGCGGGTAACGGCTCGGGGGGTACTAGTTGAATTTTGGAAAGGAAAATGGCTGTATAAAAATTGTATAGAGTTCTCTTATCGTTAAAACTTACGTTAATGTAACGCAGTTTACTTTCAAAATTTGTTGAGTTTAAATCTGTTTATGTCAAAAGTCAAAATACTGTCATTTTTTCTCATTTAAAGATTATTTTGAACAACTAAATGGATTGAGTTAAAACAGAAAGGGAGATGAAAATATAATAAAAATATTTCCTTACTAACCCAAACTGATATGTATTAGTTTGATTTGATTGAAGCTGACTTCTTAAAAACTTTCTTTATCCTTCAATAAAGTTGGTACTTTAATTAAATCCTAAAATGGTTTTCATTTAATAAGAAAACTGCAGCTCATTCCATCTCAAGTAGTCAACACTTGATGAAATCAACTGAAATGTGAATGCCACAAGCCCGGTTTCAGGTTTCAGAAGTTGTGCATAAATTACGAAATCGTAACGTCTTCTCTCCTTCTACGATAAGTGATCAGATTCTGTTCATCCTAGGATGAATTCTGATTATGTGGGCGCGTTCAGAAATGACGTCATCTTTTAAGGGGGAGGGGGGTATCGCGGCAACAGCTGTGACGAAAACGTGACGGTAGGCGGAGGCGGGGGTTAGAAGCCGAAAGTGACGTCACAATTTTATCAAAATTTACATAGTTAATTGACAGTAAATTTTCATAATAAATTTTAGAAAAAAACCTGAGGTGTACTAGTTCATTTCCATTACATTACGTGTTTTAACAGTCATTGTTAAAAAACAAACTATTTCCTACAGCTCTGTGATTTTAAACCGAAAATCTCAATTGACCCCTTAGCATTGCTGTAAGATTGTTTTCGGAAACCAGATCAAATAAAGAAGATTACGAATCTATTTATCTATATCTGAAATACAATTTTTCTGTTGTTTAACCAATTAATATACAGGCGAAAGTAAAACAATACGCATATTGCATTGATTAACACACTTCGTTGAAACAATTCATTAGAAATTAAACTTCTATTTCAAAATTCCTTCCTGTTTTTATTTCTTACTCCTACTAGACATCTGATTTTCAAAGCTTGTTGAACCGTAGAGGTTGGAGGTCAGTAACTATATTCATGTTACAACACACCGCTTAATGTAGTTACAGTATATGCCATGATGACGTGACGGCAGGGGAGGGGGTTCAATCAAAAAGTGACGAAATAATGACAGAGGGGGGAGGGGGGTCCCGAAAAAGCCAAATTTTGAGTGACGTCATTTCTGAATGACCCCTGAAAGTACATCCGTCTGCAGTCATCTCATTGCTTCCAATTTAATACAACAATGGACAACGATAGCATTTCTACCAACTACCTTGAAGCAATGAAAAATATCATAAAATGATGTAAGTCAAGTGAATTTGCATATCTAATGATTCGATGCTAATCATGAACATGCAAACTAGAATTGAAGGTTTGCAAATGCCAAAACGCCAAACAAAGAAGGAACATTGATCGTGAAAACGGGTGGGAAGTGCGAAAATGGTAGAAATGCATGGTCAATGAGATCCAGCAAGCTGAGCTGAATTACTTAGAAGGGTTCTGTGTTCTGCTCAACTTATACAATTTCAGTAAATCATTTCCATTTGGTTTATTGGACAGATTACAATTTAAGTTAAACTCATTAGCTGTTTACTCGTTTCGAATCTCTTATCTTTGTCATTAGTCACGGATCACAGGACAAGTTGAAAACGTCAACAATCATAATGGGAGACGCTTCTCGGCAACATTTGATCCCTCCAGCTGGACCTTCAATGGCACCCACAGATGAGGATTTCGGAAGCCAACTCAGCCTTATCCAAGTGGCATTGATCCGGAACTGGGAGTATAAGGAAAGAGCGTTGAAGGCAAAAGTGGATGAGCTTCAGAAGGCGTTGGACTCGCGTAAATGCGAAAGAGTCAAGAGGAAAGCAGAAATGGAGGAGACGAAAAAGTGGGTTGTGGAAGAGTTAAAACTGCTCTTGTTAAATGAGGATAGCAAGAACGGCATTGAGTTGCTGAAGGAAAAACTAAAGAATGCCTGAAGTGGTGATGGGATAATGGTTTTGGAAAGAGGGCAGCGAGTATCGTAGGCGTAATCAAAGAGAACAGAAGTTAAAGATAAGCGTGCTTGAAACAACTCTGGAGGAGACGGAATCTGGACTACGGAAAGAACTTCAAGTGAAGCATGATGAGGTGCCAAGGTCTACAGAGGCGGCTGGAGTTAGCACAGCAGAAAACACACGGGACTATTTTAAGACAAGTCTTGTTGGAAATGGAGGGTAATGCTAATCTAGACTCTGAGGTGCTCGTAGCTGAGGTGAAAATTCAGAAGAAAGTGAAGACCAAGGGCAGAATTTTGGGAAGAGACGAACGGGATTTGGGAATGGGTGTTCTTATAATATGTCGTCGCTATTGTCACAAAATCAACAGCGGTAAGCCTTCCAGTGGGAGTACAAGCACCGTTCTCCACCGATGGGAGGTATCAGTGTAGAATGTGTACCAAGCGCTTTTTCCATCTGACTGTGTGCCTGAAACACATGAGGAAAGTGCACAAGAAGAAAACACTTGATAGATTTCACTGCAACACTTGTGGAGAAGTCTTCAAGACAGCCACCAAGTTATCACGCCACCAACAGTGCTTTCAGTAAGCTATTTTAATTTTGTAAAATCAAAGTTCAAATTTTCTGATACTGCATAGATTACTCTGAATGAATAAATTTTAGCCGGACTCCAAAAGCTCTTGCTCTGATGATGGCCCCCACAGCATTTGATAAGGAAAATGAAGAAGGAGCGAGTAGTCAGCTAGTTCCGGTACTTCCGGTGCCAGTAGCAGCCTCATCCTCCAATAACCCCCAGCTCCCGAGGCGTTCCACTAGAAAGCGAAACATATTGGATAGAAGCAAGAACCTGCAGAATTCTATCAACACGGAGAAATGCGCAGAAGCAAAATGACATTGTTGGAGACACAACCAAGAGGAGAGGAGAATCAAAATGTCGTATGACCATGTAAATATTCTCGGAGGAAAATCCACCATTGTATCAGTGTAAAGTGTGCCAGAAAAGTTCACGGGTAAAACGACTATCTATTACCATAAGTACTGCCAAAGTGAGGACGCTGACAAACCATATCCAATGTGGTCAGTGCGGAAAGGGCTTTATTCAGAGAATAACTTCGAGTATCATCTCAAAAACACTCAGAGCGTCCTTTCGTCTGCTTCGTTTGCAAAAGAGGGTTCATTCAAAACTGCGATTTGCAGCGCCATATTAAAACCCATACAGGTACACTTCTCATGATCTAATGGCTTCAATTGTTTGACCAAGGCATAATTATTATGACTAAAATATTTCTAAAACCCTTTTTAGCACGTAAGCGGTATAAATGTCAACCATGTGGAAAGAAATATAAGTTCAGGCGCTGGCTTATTCGTCACCAGATAACCGTCCACGAGAGCAACAACTGAAGACACGATTATTTTTAATTACTAATTATTATCCTCTGTTACTGTTAATGCTTGATCGATGCTTGCTTGTTGAAGATTATACATGTTTTTCATAATACGTTGGTGTTTCACATTGCATACATATTTACAAACTACATCAATTTCATTCTTGTTTTTATTTATTTATAATGAAGTCGTACAAATGATTAGCGATTATTTCAATTCATTGTATTTGGCAACAATTGAGTGAGTAAAAGACAAAGGTTGAATATCACGGACCAAGGCCATTCATTATCAGGTTAGTTAGTGAGGAGCATCTAATGGAGGTCGACATGTTTTTGACTCTACTGACTTTTCTGAAAGTTTATCAAATCGCCCCAGCGTTGGAGACAAACTGCCAATGCCGATAAAGCATTGGATATCATGGAAAGACCATTGTAATATGAGACAACAAAATCAAGTCATTTGGAATGAGGGGACGACGAAGACGTGTTTCTGGAAACTAAATAAATCTCTAATATGCTTTCTCTAAGTGAAAAATTTCAAGCATTTCATCTTCTTTATTGCATTCATATGTCTTGAAATCCATGACTTGCATTAATTAATCATAATCGCCTTCAGTGTTTTCCACTAACGATTAGCGGAAGTCATGGGCATTACAGGAGCAGAGACCCAGGTGTATGATGATTTGGACGCGATCGCCCGAGCGAGACGAGCTCAATGTCATCAGTTGCGCATTCTCCACAACATTCGTTTGAGGTACGTTAAAAGCATGAAAAGTAGATAACCATGCTAGAGCTAACTAGTTTCACTATTAGTAAAATTGTTTGTTAGAGGAAACGTGAACGCGGATCAGTCTCTGTTTTTGGATTTTGGTGGAACTGGACTAGGAAGCGGAGGAGTTTATCAAAGTTCCGGAAGAAAGTCAGAACAACAACTAAATCAAGCAGGTCGCTACCAATCAACTGGAGGAATAGGTGGTGTTGGGGCAAGATCGGAAGGACAGATCACTGGGCGAGGTCTCGGAAGCGGTTATGGATCTCAATCTGAAGGCGGAGTGAACTTTTCAGAGGGGGATGAGGCTTTGAATCGTCAAGGCGGCTCGTTCCAAAACAACCGATCTTCTGCGGCGGCTGAAGAGCTAGCACGTCGCAATGGCTCCATTGCAAACAGATATTCAGCGTTCGAGGAGGAATTGGCACGCAATGGCTCAATCGGAAATAAATATTCCGAGGCGGCGGCGGAGTTAGCACGACGTAGTGGATCGTTCGGGAACAAAAGATCTTCCACAGTGGAAGAGTTGGCAGGTCGCAATGTCTCGTTTGGAAATAGATCTTCTGGTATTCAGTCGGCCTACGATTTCCCCGAAGCTTCACAAAGTGGAGGAGGTGGGATGCAAGGTCGTGCTCTTCATGGGGGTGGTATGCCAGGTGATCCAGGTTCAGCCTCAGGTGGCGGCCATAACTCAGGAAGAGGATCGAGTGGACCAACTAGTCTTCATCATGCTCATTTGAGGGATGTGATCAGCGAGGAAAGCAGACCTGCAATGCTTCCTGTAGGACACCCAATTGAACTGGACGAGTCCTCAACTAATTTCCAGGAAGAAATGGGATGGCTGAAAGACCTCCTCCTCTTGTACTGCGTGCTTGGGTTGACCTATTTACTCTACTACCTCTTCTTCACTGACCCCAAAGACGGTTCTAGGGCAGCTGGTGCTGCCGGATGTGGTTGTGGACCAGTTGAAGAAGTTTACGACTTTGTACCTTGAGTAATGGAAATAGCTTCATAAGCATTATCATTCAAGTATCATATAGTATCATGTTATATAAATATGTGTAGTTAGATCAAACGTTTTATCAAATTATATATGATTCTCAACAGTTTGAATAACAGATGAAATTGTATCCAATCAAGCCTTTATCTATTTTTATTTTAATCAATTTAATAATTTGTGTAGTGTTGTGTATACATAACAATTTGTTTGCAGAAGCGTTCAACGTTCTTGAACAAAGTCCAACTGTTGTTATCACGAGCGCGCGCGAAACAGTCAACTACGGTGTCTTTACAATTTACAACTGACAAAAAAAGTAGCATGAAGCGTGCATTTAGATTTGAACAATAACAAACGGATCCTGTTTTCCGTGTTTTGAGTTTCTTCACTCGTCACTTGCTTCATACGGCAGACAAAAAAAAGCATTTTGTTGCATTCCGGACACCTGACAAGCTAACTTAAAAGGCTCCAAAGTATAAAAGGACCAGAAAAGTGTCATAAAAGGATCAATCGCTAAGTAGTGGATTCGAGAGGTTTTGTTAAGGTTGTATGTAAGTTTTTGAAGTTGAGAGTCCACTGCGTTAGTTAATTATCGCAATAAATTTAATAATTGTATTGTAACTTGTGTTGTGTAGGATGAACCGGCAACGCAACAAGAAACTGCGCCGCTCCTCCAACTCCAACAACAGGCCACCAACCATTGTTGTTGACATGATGAGCGTGGGATTGAAAGTCGACAGTCGTTTCCTCCTATGGCGTCCACGAGTACCAGAAGCAGTTCTCCAGTTTGCTCGATACATGCGAGCAGCAAACGGCGACGACCGCTGGTCCTCGAGGTTGCGTCCTGAGACGAAGGCCCGGATTCATAAGATGGAGGCGGCGGCAGAGAAACTGAAGAATGAAAATTCAGCCCTTCAGCGACGAGTTGCTAGTGCAGAAGCTAAGGGTCAAATTAAGGACAACAAAGCTAAGCAGATGCAGGAAGAACTTGAGTCTCTTCAGCAGCGAGTTTCCAAGCTGATGCAGCCAATGAAGAGAAGACAAAAGAAATGGACGCGATGAGGGAAGATAATGCTTATCTTCAACAGCGTCGCAAGAAACTTGAGCAATTGAAGGACGAGTTGCTACCCAAAGAGCGGAAGTAGAAAGCTTGCAGCGGATGTTTTCCCAGGAAAAGTTGGAGGAAGTTGAGAAGAAACTTGAGGACAAGACGGAAGAGTTGCACAGGGTTCAGAAGGAACTTGAAGATGAGAAAGTAAAATCTCTTGCCATCCTAAACGCCGCCCAGGTGCAGCAGAAGAGCCAAGTGGAACTTCTAGAACAAACGGAAGGAGGTGATAGATAAAGAACATGAATTCAAGGGACTCCGAGAATTCTATGCAGAAATTGAGTCTGACCTAAAGGTAAAGCTCCCAGATGTGGAAAAGAAGGAGTTAGAGTATGAAGCGACTATTAACAGGCTCAAGCAGGAAGAAGAGCAAAATTTGACCTTGTTGGAGAAGCAGAAGGACTGTCTGAAGAAAGCACAAGCCGGAAAGAAGGAATTGCAAGAAACGAATGCATCGTTGCTGAAGGAAAATGAACAATTGAAATCCCGTGTGTGCAGGCTGACGAGCAGATCCACAAGAAATGCGTGCTTTTTTGTTTTGTTTAAAAAATGTTAAATATTAAATTTTTTCCCATTTTTAATTGGACATTTGAAAGAGCATTAGTTGTTGTATATGATACAGCGTTTTACATAATGATTGGATGTTCCATATTGTCAGAACACGGGGTCTTTCCCCGAAAACCGAGTATCAAAGTTTTATCCCGGGTTTTGGGAACATGACTTGCCTTGCTTCCTGAAAGTTGCTGCCTGAATTTTCTCGTGTAGAGAGAGAGAAGTGGAAAACTAGGATAAACTCGAGTGGAAGTGCACGCATGCTTTAACTGTTTTTGTTTGTTTTGAGCAAAGTGCGTTTCCGTGGAAGTTAAGTATAAAAGACAAGTTATTTTATTGGTTTTAATTGAAATTTAATTAACTAGTGAGTTTGTATATTGATTAATTCAACTAGGAAGTTTGGTGAGAACGAACAAAGCGAAATGTGTCTGGGGTTGGTAAACGGTAAATTTATTGTCTTTCCTTCTGCGTATCAGATCACAGGTATATTTAATAGTCATTAATTACTTGCTCAATTAACGTAAATACGAATGAATGCATTTAATTTATTATTTCGGACAATTCAGAGACTAGTACTAGTCAGTCGTAAATAGTTGTGGTTTAATCTTCATATTTTAAGTCATCATTATCGATAATCAATTCCGCCAGTAAACGATTTTAATTATCAGTCGTTATAAATTGTATTTATTCACTAATGAAGAGAATATTTTGTATTTTGTTTAGATAGTTGAAGGATGAATTCAGAGCAGACACCACCCGACCGAGCCCGTTCGAGGGACAGGGCTCGGGGACAGATCCTTCCCCAATTTCATACAAATACTCAGGAGGAGGAAGAAGAAACTGGTGGCGATGGAGATAGCTCACCACCGGCGACGGCAACTGGTATAGCAACGGCGTCCAGACTCTTGGAACACATGTACGGGGGAAATGGGAACGGAAGTCCACACGAAGAGGGTAGCGGAAGTCCCTGCGGCGGCATTCCTCAAGGCCCGGGGAGGAAATGGCAACAACAGGGAGTATGAAATTCCCGATTATGTTCGATCTCGTCCAGCAGCAGATTTTAACAAGAAGGGGGTAACCGGCCAACCTATACAAACTATAACCAATTATTATCAGTTTCGGACTCCTCCCGAGTATCGGATGACGCTTTACTCTGTCACAAATTGATGAGGACAGAAAGTTGAAAGGGTTAATACAGACAAACAAAGACGCCCTTGGTGCTTACTTGATCTCGTGGAGTTTTTGCGACGCGTCCCTTAAGAAACGACCTCCTCACCTTTTCAGCGTCTTTTGAAAACACCACTGACTCCTAACGAGCTATATACAATTACGCAATTGTCTTTCAGTTTAACAACATTGGCAAATTCAACTGAAAATGAACTATCAGCTATTAGGTAAACGATTTTTATTATCAGTCGTTAATAACGACTCGTTATAAATAGTATTCATTCACTTAGGAATATATTGTATTTTGTTTAGGTTATTTACTATCGACAGAGCCAGACCCCACCAGTCGAGCCCGTGCGAGGGCAGGGCTAGGTGAGTGATCCCTCCCCAATTGGATACAAACACTCAATAGGAAGAAGAAACTGGTGTCGATGGAGATGGCTCTCCACCGGCGATGGTGTAGCTGCCACGTCAGGACTCTTGGAACACATGTACGGGGGAAATGGGAACGGAACCGGAAGTCCACACGAAGTGGATAGCGGAAGAGACTGAGGACGTGGATCTCTTGGTGATCGACGACGCAGCAGATTTTAACAAGAAGGGGATAACCGGCCAACCTATACAAACTATAATTATTACCAATTACTATCTGTTTCGACTCAT
>LJIJ01001994.1:0-32764 GCA_001718145.1 Orchesella cincta
GTTTATGTAGCAAACTGCCAAATTGTCAATTCCATCAGCGTAGCCGGTTGCGGCAGATTTGGCGTAGTATTTGGCGGCTTCAACTGCGTTTGGGTGCACACCCACCCAAATTGGTACTGATGAGCTCGCACAAGGAAACCGTATCCAGGACACTGTTCTGCTACCTCTTTCGGAACACCCATCGTTGCGATAAACTCCTCCTCTGTTATACGACGGCCTAAGTTGATGGAACACTTAGCAACCCGTTCAGCCAAGCTCTGGGGCAAATCTGCATGATCTAGATGATTATTGTCTCCTTCCTTGATGGACAACAGGAGTTTGCAAGATGCCAGCTCGTTTTTAACCTGCTGTTCGACCGGGGAAATCGCCAGAGTTTATTGGTTGCAATGTTCAATTGCAGCCTTAATGTCACCGTTGATTCGGTGAGCTTGTGCGATTGTGAAATGAGCTTGCCAGGACTTCTCGTTGATGCTCAGAGCTCAGAGTTAAGTTCCACATGAGCTGTCAAAGAGAGTGGTCAGAAAGCAAAAGAGCTCGTCAATTAGCAAAATCAGCAAAATAAGTGTCAAGTCGTCATTTGTCACAAAGCCATTATGTTAAATAATAAAAGTAAAGAAACGGGGCAAGTTGAATTGAGCAAAGGCAATTTAGCCTTGTTTAACCACTGTCCCATAGCAGAGTTTTTGTCATGCATACAAAACTCTTGTGACACTATCCAGTGCAATCAACTGCATATTTTACAGTTTTTTAAAACCAATTTATTGCATTTGAAGTCAGAAGTTGACTCTTGTTTGAATAAATTAATTGGACAAGAACTTCAAATCCAAATGTCACAGTGCTCGGCTAATGTAAGCCCTATTACAGAGTTTACAGTTCAAAATGTGAACAAGCAATCTCGTGAAAATAGAGAAATGAACGTAGTTATTCATGGTCTAGATGACCCCAACCTGCTAACAAGCGATAAACAAACAGAAATAATCACAAATCTATTACAATCAGCTCTAAATGTGAGCGTAAATGTCGAAGAAGTGCAAGTTAAAAAAGCAAAGAAGTCCGACCAGTTTGTTGCGATTGTGAAGTTAAAATCTAAAAAGGACAAACAAGCTGTGTTTCGAAACTGTCATCAGTTAAAAAAATATCCAAAGAAAATATCTATCACGGATGACGTACCTCCCTCTACCAAGATGCCACGCCTACCAAAACCAAACGAAGGTCAACAAAGCTCAACACTAACCGAATGCGACTTAAATGCTCTGAAACAAATACTTGAAACTGGAACAAAAATGGATCCTTCACTTGAAACTAACATGAGAAATCATGATCGTGAAAGAAGTATCGAGCAGACCAGCCTACCTAAATACGTGGACACATCTATCAAGCCCCCCAACAGTAAACCACTGACCAGAGTACCTAGTGAACCTGTTATCGACATGACGGCAATTCAAAAGATAACCATTCATCCTTTTGGAACTCACAAGCAGTTAAAGTGAACCTGAAAGCGTTATGGAAAATTGGAAATTCTCATGGGTACCAACAACATATCATGCAATCTATCATGGACAAACACGTGGAATATAATCGACAGGGAATGGAACCATCAATTTGCGTCTGCAATAATTATTGTAATGTGCCATGGAAAAGAATTGGTGATGACCTCAAAATTAAATTACCGAAAAGCGTAAAAAGTATGTACAAAGATGTTATGAACAACATTAAAGAGTTATGGAATGACAAAAATTATCATGACCATACAGAATGTTTCTGCAAGCATGCACTTTCCCACACTTGTAATACGTAGTTTTACTTATAAGCGATACCTACTACACAAAAATCAAAGTTGTACAAAATTAGCATGGGTAATGAACTCAATATAAGTCAACAAAATGAAAGTTAAGTAGTTTTTTTTTCTCGTCACTGTGAATAAGTTAATGAGTCGAGCGTTATATATTTTTGTTAACGCTAGAGTACCGTAAAGTTGTATAGTTATTAAAAATCATTTGTCACAAGTCACAATATATTGATGTTAATAACTTGTCAAGTACCTACAACGTAGTCACATATGATAATGTACGTATAATATAATATTCGCTGAAAATATTTGCTGATGTTTTATAATACGTTGCGTTTAAATGTCAAATATCATGTGGAACTCCATCCAACAATTGTCAAAAGCTATTGTAAAAATAATTCTTTATAGGTCTGTGGCCTGAAAAAAGAAGTGATACAATAAATTCATTCATTCATTCATTCATTCATTTTTGTTACAGATACGCTGCATGATATGTAGCGAATCCTTCTACCAGCATCGGAGACTACAGCGGCATATACTGCAAGAACACACATGCCCAAGCTGCGGATTGGTATCACCAAGGCAGGAACATGTCTGTCATCCAACTCTACGCGGGGGTGGTGATTCTGCAATCGACCCACATCCGTTCATCCTACACAGTACAGGTTTAGATAATGCGTTTAGCATATATAGTTTGATTCTAGATAACAACATGTTCTCTATAGAACAAGTTTTTAGACAGTATAATAATATTATTAAACTATTTCTTACCAATGTTTTACAAGCTATGCATAGCATTAAGTTTCACATAAGTTTTAAAGCAAATATGGTAGAAGGTCAAAGCAAAGCTGTCGAATTCCGCCACTTTAATAGTGGATATCACGTACTTCTTAATGAAGATTCAATTGATATTTTGTTATCAAGTTGTAAAGACCAAATTACGAGTCAGGTCAATGATTTTGTGGAGATGGGTAGTTCGTGGACGCTATTAAATGTCCCTCAGATTTTTATAAGAATAGCATTATATAGACCGTTCGACGGTGGGTCAGGAATACCACTACCACCAGAGCTACGACGAAGGAGGGGCATCGCTTCTCCTCCCGTTTCATCTAGATGTCTGCATTATTGTGTAGCAGCGTGTAGGTTAGGACTCAATAGGAAAGTACACATTGAGCGATTGAGTTCATACACTAATTTTTTCCAGAATAATATGGAGAATGAAGTGGTGAATTTTGCTGGCATTCCAGCTGAAGCCGCAGTTTCAGATATTATAAAATTTCAGCGATTAAATGCTGATTTTAGCATAAATGCTTTTGGTTTCAGTGAAGGAACGGTATATCCGCTTTCAATCTGTGAAGCAAAGAAAGAGTTTCACTGTGATTTACTTCTGTATTTTAATGAGGAAGCAAATACGGGACATTGGATGTATATTTTCAATTTCAGTAGTTTTATGTCACCCAGAGACCATAGGGTCTTTTATTGCTTTTACTGTTTGTGCTATTTTACGAGCGAAGTAGGTAGAGACGAACACGCACTTATTTGTAAAACATCAGGCACACGTACGCTCCAATTTTATCCGGAGAAAACGTACGAAAGTGTAAACCAGTATAGTTACCACGAGCAATTTAAATATTTTTCGATTGAACGACAATCCGTCCCAATGTCACATCAAGCACACACACACAAATGACGCAAGGCTAGATCCTATCAGTTTTAGTTATATGGTTGTGAGTCAAACTGCCGTACTGCAGTACGGTGTGTACGCAGGAAACAGTGCAGATTGCGTATTTATTCAAACGATAAATAAGCTTGCAGCTTTATTTATGCCAAAAGTCCAAGCTTATAAAACGACCATAATTCCCACCCCAGAAGGGATAGAACGATGTAATACGAACACTTGCTGTATTTGTGGTAAAGTTTTCGAGCCTGAGGCGATCAAAGTACAGCACCATAATCATGCAGCATATAGTGTAAATGGAGTGGGTCCAGGGGAGTTGTTTGGCTTAGCAGACCAAGTTTGCAATATTAATTTAAAAGCACAAGTATACTTACCTGTAATATCACACAATTTTTCACGTTTCGACGCATTGCAGGTAATTCGGGGCTTGGTTGATCAAAATATTCATGAAATTAATACAGTTGCAAAATCCGCAAACCAGTTTTTATCCATTCGCTTTAATGCAGTACAATTCATGGATAGCTATTTACACCTACCTTTCTCCTTGAAGGAGCTTGTCAGAATTCTCCGAACTGGGGGAATTGAAAATTTTACGTACACCAACTACGTGTTTAGAAACTATTCCGATCATGTTGATAATCTTATACAAAAGCAAATATTTTGCTACGATTATGTTACAAAGGAGAACCTTTTTGAACCCATGACACAATTGCCCGAAAAAGACGCATTTTATAATTCGCTTACGGATGAACATATTTCAGATACTGATTATCAACACGCTCAGTCCATGTTTAAACTTTTTAAATGTGAAAATATTGCACAGTATATGAACATTTACTGCCTTTTGGATACATGTCTTTTGGGAGATGCGTTCAGTAACCATCAAAGAATATGCTACCAACTATACAAGGTTGAGCCTCTCAACTTACTGTTGGGTCTATCCCAACAAAAGATTGAATATCTTTCTTCGACGGATATGTATTTACAATCTTCCCGTGCTATGAGGGGAGGAATAGTGAACTTTACAGACAGGCTTCTTTATGCAAATCACGCTGATAGACTTGATTTTGATTCATCAAAGGAAGAAAGTAGCTTAATTCAACTTGATGTTTGTCAGCTATATAGCAAGGCAATGTGTTATAAAATGCCCATTGGTAATTACAGATGGCTTACTCTGGAAGAAATCACAAGCTTCAACCCATTAAATATTGATGAAAATGGTGATGTAGGGTATTTACTATGTGTTGATGTTCGCATATTACCATCGGCACACAATTATTTTTCTGATCTTCCACCTTTCCCAGAGAAACTAATTGTACAAGCGGGTGAAGCATCAGAATTTCAGCGTAATTATGTTGATGATGAGGGGAATTCATTAATGAATCAGTTCAGACAAGAACAACTATCTTGTAATTTATACGACAAGGAAAATTATTCCTTACATTTATTTGAGCTGAAGACGTACTTGAGTTTGGGTGGAATAGAGCTTGTACGAATTCGATCTATACTTTCATACGAACAAAAGGCGTTCATGCGAGAATTTGTTGAGTTTGCTACAGCACAACGCAATAATACAACAGAAGAGGTTTTAAAAATTATTACAAAGGTCTCATCAATTTCTCCTACGGAATGTTTGGAGTAAATGTTACTAAGTACATAAACGTTAAAATAATAAAAACCAGGGAAGAGGCTATTGGTTTAATACGACAACCAAACTTTACTGGTTTCAATCTACTTGACAGGAATTTAGCCGTAGTGGAAATGATGCCACCCAAGGTAGTTGTAAATAATCACCTTCTTATTGCTTCAGCAATACTAGGTCGTTCAAAGAGCATAATGTACAATATATGGTACAATGGTTTAAAAAAGCATTTTACTGATAAGGGCTTATCGATTAAACTGGCCTACATGGACACAGACAGTAATCTTAAGTTAATTGCAGTTATGATAAGCTTTTGCTACATTTAAATGATATTTATTTGGATGGAGAAAAACTCATAGATATGAGTTTCTTACCACCTGAACATCCATTGTATTCCGAGTGTGTAAAAAATCGCATTGGATCGATGAAAAGTGAAACCAAGAATGTTCGGATTCTATCGTTTGCATGCATAAAGAAAAAGTGCTATGCACTTAAACTGGAAGACGAGACAGACAAAGTAAAAGGAAAAGGTATAAGTAAACCTATCTTGAAAAAGAAGTTTAGATTTGAATCATATGAACAGGCTCTTAAAACTGGAAATATTACTAGAGTTAGAGTGAAGTATTTTAAGCGAACAAACCAGGCAATCCACTCTATTACGCAAAACAAAATAGGGCTTTGTTCGTTTAGCACGTCAAGGTTTCTGATTCCGGATAGGGGATTACAATCTTTACCTTTCGGCCATTTTCGCCTGTCGAACGGAGAAGTAGAAACTGTAAGTGAGGAGTAATGTATATATTGTAGTGTATGCTTACTGTACTTGTTAGTCGTAACAATGAAGCGCGATCACATAGTTTCACAACTTGTAAACCCCTTCACTTTACTAATAAAGGGAATAAAAATTTATTAAATTAAGCAAATTACAGGTTCAAACTTATCTACCATTATGAATTATGCATAGCATTAACAACAATACTATTGCGCAATGTATGTTCAATATTTTCAAAGTTTTTTGTTTCTGTAACGAAGAGTTATTTTTAGAAAATTTTCTACTAATTCCGAAATCTTCTAGCTTAGCAAAACATTCAATTCATTTACTAATGGGTAGCACACCATCGAACATAAATGATCGACCATTAAAGGTACGACAGTCGACTTTCAGCAGAATTACATCAAAATCGTGTTACGTTTTGAAGTTTCTGAGCGTTTACGATTACCAGGTTGGATATTTTCATGTATAATCTAGTTCAACTGGTATTAGACTTCTTAAGTTCAGAGCATGTCTATAGATATTTTCAATTTTTCATTCAGTATTGGATACATTAGTGCAATGTAGTCCTAAAGTGGGTTACACGAGATTCGATTTGCTGCAAGGTGGGTACAAATTGATCACAAATGAATTCTTTTCCTGACATAAGCACACACCTAACACAGTTGGTCGGTATGGATTTTGGAACTCTTCCTAAAATTGAAATAAGAAAGGTTCTAATAGATTCTCGTGATCGTTTCATCATTTGTCATTTGGTTTGATAGAAAGGATCTAGTTTCGTCTAGATTATCGAATTTATCCACATCGATTTTTGTTTTGTTTGATCAATAATTCAAAGACCATCAGTTTGATGTAAGGTACACACGAATTGATCACAAATTAATCTTTTCCTGACACCAGCACACACCTAACACAATTGGGGGTTATGGATTTTGTAATGGAACTCTTCCTAAAATTGGAGTAAGAAAGGTTCTAATAGATTCTCGTGATCGTTTCATCATTTGTCATTTGGTTTGAAAGAAAGTATCTAGTTTCGTTTAGATTATCAAATTTATCCATATCGATTTTTGACAATCGGTAAAATCTGCATTGTTTCAGCCCACGAACCTATTGGGTTGTTATCATCCAGTATTGGATAAGCTAGTGCAATGTAGACCTAGTTGTCCAATATGAACAAAGTCCAAGCGACTTACTTGAGGTTTAATTTGCTACAAGGTAGGTACAAATTGATCACAAATTAATATTTTTTCTGACGGAAGTGAAATAATTGCGGATTGAGGAATAAGAAAGGTTCTAATAAAGTTTTAAGTAGATGTTATCGCATTTCATGACGAACGTGCCAACGTTGATCTGTTTCCTAATCTTCATTTGGTTTGATAGAAAGTATCTAGTTTCACGTAGATAATCGAATTTGTCCACATCGATTTTTGTTTTGTTTTATTGGTAATTTAAAATCAGGAGCGTTTTGAAACTGTTGGTGAACCATGAAAGGCGCAGCCCTAGCGCTTTGAAATCCAATCTCGTCGCCGAGTCATCCTTTGAGATCATATGATTACATTCAAATATCGTGCAGATCAAACATCTGTTTGGCATTTAAAACAATAGAGTGTAAGGAACACACATATTGATCAAACTTTAAAGCAGGAACATTTTGAAAATCAGTTGGTGAACCATGAAAGGCGCAGCCCTAGAAGTAGCGCTTTAAAAACCGATCCCGTCGCCGAGGTATCCTTTGAGATCATATGCTTACATTCAAATATCGTGCAGATCAGACGCCAAACATCTGTTTGGAATTTAAAACAATAGGGTGTAAGGTACACACATATTGATCAAACTTTAGAGCAGGAACATTTTGAAAATCCGTAGGTGATCCATGAAAGGCACAACTCAGGAGATTATGTAGGGTAGACACCAAACAATCGTTTTAGATACTATCACTCTCAAAAAACACCAATTTGATGTAAGGTACACACAAATTGGTCAAATTATAAACAGGAGCGTTTTGAAAATCAACAGGTGATCCATGAAAGGCACAACTCACCGGAGATCATGTAGGGTAGACATCAAACAATCGTTTTCACTATCACTTTCAAAAATATCAATTTGATGTAAGGTAAACACGAATTGATCGCGAAGCAATTACTATCCTTAATATAGTCATGGTTCATGAAGAACGTTCCTTATCGTTTTCCATATATTCATTAGCAGGGTGTCTGCTGCTTATTCTTTAGCCTGTTTAATTCATAGTAATCTTTTAAACGAAGACAAAAACCGTGTATCACCCACGTTAAGGATATCCAGAACTATCTAAGAATTCGTTTGTTGTTATTGTTTAGAGATTTCACTTGTTGAGATAGTATATGTAATTGTTCGAATATTGTGTACTTTAAGGGGCGATCAAGGGTTGGTAAAACTGAACTTCTATTTCATATTCTTGAGACCCGAGGCACGCTTTTTACTCAGAAAATCGATAAAGTACACTACGTGTACGGAATCGACCAACCAAAGTACCACGCGTTTGCCGCAAAGCATCCCGACGTTGAATTTACGTCCGAGTTTGACCCAACATCTTATTCGTCCAATAGCTTGCTGATTCTCGGTGATCTCCAGTCATCAATACAAGGTCCACTCAAGAAACAAATTACTGATTTTGTTACGAAGAGCGTCCATCATTGTTCGATTACAACAATTATCGTTCTACACAACCTTTTTTGTCCTCAGTTGCGTACTATTGGGCTGAGTTCAGACTATTTAATTTTGTTTGACACAGTAAGAGATCGAACAGTAGTTCGCACTCTCTCAGCTCAAATGTTCCCTAGAAACCCAGGCTTTCTTTTAGATGTATATAACTACGTGTCAAATCGTGATAATCGGGCATACATATTCTTAGACATGTCAGTGTTCCAAAAAAATCGCTTCAGAGTTCGAAATAATGTATTTTTGAACAACGATTGTCTCATTTTTGAGCCAGTTTAGTTTCGGCTTTTACTCTGAGAGCATGAATGTGTGTCGGTGCTCCGACTGTGAAAACAGTTTTAGTTTTATATCTTTCTGTCAAACATGTAAAACCCACACGTTCTTATATTCAAAAGTAGAAAAGTTGTCTTGGAAACAACTTCGAAACGTAAAAATTTCTATTTACAAGATAAACAAGTACTGCACAGTCTGCAGATCATATATTCTAAAAGAACTCTTTTCTCACATGAAAGTTTCTCATATGTGTATTCATCACAGGAATTTTCCACATAGACCTTACTATTTCAATAAGCGACAGATATACGTACCGCCGACATGACATTTCGGAATCTGTTTTAGTTCATTGGTTAAACAACATGGACACTTGCAAGTGTTTCCACTGCGTTAGTGCTCTCAGTTGGACGTGTTTATGTGTCGGGTGCCATAAACACACATTTATACACTCAGAAGTTTTCAAAATAGCATCCAAAGATCTCCATGTTGTAAAAATTGTACTCTATAAGGTTGAAAAGTTTTGCAGCGTTTGTAGCGCCAAGATTCCTGGAGACTTTGCATATCTCAGAGAAGTTAAAGGACATACCGAAAGTGAATTTATTACCCTTAAACCTTCACAATGGAAACGCCTCGTTTCCAGAAGAAGAAGGCGTTTTTAGAATCATTTGCCGGTTGCAAGCCTGCAAAAGCAAAAAAAATTCTAAAGAAATGTAAAGAAATCTCAAGAGGATATTAAGACGCTTGCTGAACTTATACTTAACTTTGATTCATTTCTTGTATCTGACAAGGAAAAAAGACCCTTCAAACGATATGAAAAGTTATTCAATGCTTTTAGACAAAAACGTTGGTCTGTAGAGGGAATTAGAAGGTTTTTTTTCAAATACACCGAATTGCTTCTGTTACTCATTCTTGCTTTTCTTACAAAATTAGCCGAGAATTTCGTTTGCACAGTTTTAAGCAATGGCCAACTTTAAGTTGTTTCGAGCCATTCCACTTGAAACCTATAATAGGTTGGTCGGTACCTCACAGCAAGAACCATTGGTGGACGCTGAGATCGATATTTCAAAACTTCTTCCAGTTAAACAGCGAGCAAAGGGAGAAAAAATTATCCAGGTATTAAGAAAAACGTTTATCCCACGTTCAAAGGAATGATATTTACATATCTATTTGCTGTAGCTCCTGAATTCCTATGGTTTTTCATGGAGTACCAACCTGCAGTTAATACAAAACGGAACACCTATTCCAAATTCCAACGTTATTGACTTGGTAAACTTTATGACAAGTGCGATGCCGACGTCAAGAACGAATACCAATGCTTTGTCTTAATCATTAAAACTTCAAAGAGAGCAATACTCCCTTGTCTCTTTTCAGCAAACATTTTCGTGAAATGATTATTAATGAAGATGTTGAATGTGAATGGCGACCTTGTGAAACAATTTTGAAATAAATCTTTATTCAAATTTCAAACACATGTTACAGCATTTTGTCTATGAATTACATACGGCTTCACCCGCGAATAGTAAAACTTACAAACTATTTTATCATTAAGTCTCTTATTACTAGAGAAAAGGTTTAATATTTGTTTTAAACTTTTGTTTCGGACTCTGTGATAAACATAAAATAATGCATACAGGCTGCAAACATCCGAATTTGGAGATTGTAAACTCTTACAATTTTCAACATAAAAATTTATACATTTAAATTTTTTACTGTATTTTACTACATCAATTCCATAACTATCAAATACCTCTGATTTGTTTTTAGTCGCATAAAGCACAAACCAATGTTTTCCTGGAGATTCTGAGCTGTTTACAACGTAAAGCTTAGGGCAAGGCGCATTTAGATATTGATTAATCTGACTAGGTCGTATTACTCCAAAACTTTTTACATGCTTACCGACTAGAATATATTTTAACGCAGAATAAAGTTCTACGGCGTTCATACTAATGTATTACTGTAGGTAAATCCATCATTTGCAAAATTTACAGCAGCTTTAGATTGTGCCAAAACGAGAACGGTTACATTTTCTGTACTAACAGTTTGGAAATTTAAATGAATTGTCAGCTTCCCACTACGAATATCGCTTACGTCATTACCAAATAGTGGATACCCAAATATCATGTTCCCATGAATAAAGTTCTTTTTTGTGATTCCATTAGACCTAAATCCCAGTCCAAGTGCTTCTTTTAGCATGTGTGCTGCTAGTACGGTTTCTGTATCACTTACTTTTAATATATTGTCATTCGAAACGTTGTCGATTTGGACTTCAATTTGAGTCAACCCAAATCGTGAAAAATTAAAAATGTTTTTAGATAGTTTTCCATTAAATGCGTCTGTGCTCGTAAGACATACAAATATAGCTTCAGGAAGTGTTGTGCTACTGAAAATGTTTTCAACCGTGGCGTTGGTAACCCCACTCGAAATGTTTTGCGTTCGAAGAAGTGTCTTAGAATAGCTGTACAATGACCCACCCTTTTTATACATCTGATCATGCATGAGATAAATCTTATCTTGTAGTTTAACACGCTTTAGATATAGAATGCATTGCTCCAAAACTAACTTATATTGAATAGTATCCACTGAAGATATCAAACACATACTAGAGGCGGCTCTCTCCAGCTTTAGTTTTAAATCAAGCTGAGGTAAAAATAGTTTGTCGCATAGCCACAGGTCGTCAAATATTCGCGTTGTAGCTTCTACTAACGCGCTTCTCTTTATCAACTCCTTTCTGGTTTTGTAACTGTTGTTACTCACACTGTTCGTATTTGGACTTTCGTCAAAATAGAAACAGGATTCTATCATCTCCCTATTTTTGTACTGTAATGGGTAGGACAGTAGTGATTTAAGATATGACACTATATTGTAATTGTTAGATGACGAAACCAGTTCTTGGTTTATATAAAAGTCCGCTTTGGAGAACATGGACGAAGGCAAGGCGTTAATTATTGCGACATCGTTTTCATCCGCCAAGTCGACATTTCCAGGTTTTTTTTACTTTTAAAACTCGTGTATAGAAATGAGTTTTTCAAATCGTAGTAAACCCCTGGAGATCCCGATGCCTACATAATATCAAAATTATCAATTTGTTCCTTATTATTTAATAATTACTTGGAACGTACAAGAAATTCGAGAGGAATTTTTTCGTCATCGAGCGATGATGATTGTGGGTAAACTTTCTGAAAAAATGAGTTAATGGTTCCTCCCTCCTCTTGTCCACTTCCCACATCCATCTTTCTCCCAATAACATTTCCCGATTCCATTATTTCTTTGATCGTTTTTTTCGTCCTTTCTTTGCACAGCGACGCTTCTTAGCACGACCGAGTCCAACGAAATCCAATTTTGATCTAGTCTTTCTTCTTCCCGATCTCTTCTTTTTAGTCTTGCCCCTACCTATCATTCTTTTTTTCTGCTTCCGTTTCCGCTTGGGCTGTCGTATTCGCTTTACGGTCCTTGGACCCATGTTCTGAAGTTGGTCACTGTCTTCACCTAGTAGACCTTTCATATTTGCTTGAGTCTAATGTGTAGAGTGCAGAAAACTGTGTCAAATTTCGAAAACGGAATGTTCACACCGCGCTCATTTGTTAACCGAACGTGAACAGTAGATACTTCGTTCTGCTTTAGTGGACAATAGTTAACTGGCAAGAATGTTTCCGTTTCTCGATTGTTTATAGTTCGTTTGTGTTCAAATATTCTCAGAATGTTGTTTCGATATCCGTTATGTATTTGTGGTACCATCAAGTTTGTGTACAGAAATATCATGCGATTCCCCCTATATAGGTCCACGACTTTTGTCTCAAATGAATTTGTAAGATGGGTTTCCTCAGTTCCAAGTATTTCTCGTAGTCTTTTACTTGGAATAAGCCAGTACCTCTTATTACTGGTTTCCACTTTTACTGTTTCACCATCCTCCAAGACAAATGACACGTCTGTTAAATCCTTACTTAGCAAGCCTTCATTCAGTGCTGTTACTAAACCTTCAAGATTGTACTCATGTGGCTCTTTTAACACTACTTCCTTTACTGTTGGTAACTCCAATATTTCAAAGACTATCGAAGCGCCCTTTTCTAGCGTGTTATACTTTGGAATATCGACTGGGTTTTTGATTTTGCAATCCCATAATTTCTTGGAACGTTGGCGATAACTTAATCGCAATATCCAAGAACTCTAAAAGGTTTGTCGATTTGAAAGTGTACTTTGCCATTGATTAACATCTGCTGTATTTGCACATTGTATCCTTCTGTCGATGTCATTAAGTTGAATTTTGTTATATCAAGTGGTAATATCGTGTCCTTTATCAAAGCTAGACGAACATGGGTTTCGTAGTCTGTTTGAACCTTATTAGGTTGTCGTCAGGTTCGTAGCCAAATATTCTTTGCATGAGTCGTACGTATCTCTGAAAGTCCGACTTCATAAATTGAATGGTCAATCTTGATTGGTGTAGATATGTCGACAAAGAAATCTGATGTTGTATTGCTTGGAGATTTCTGAGTGCGCAGTCGCTAACACGCAACGTACACTGAACCCATTTCCTCCATTTTATATTGGTAGAAGTTCGCGTTTGTAGAAGGCACCTACACGTAAAATATTACGTTTATTTTGTTTTTATATCTTTCACAGCGATCTTACCTTTAATTTGCTCTCCTGACTCATCAGCTATGATATACGTTGGAGGATGCGTGCTTTGCACTTTGATAACCTCAAATATTTCGTCGGAGAAACGTTTCGCGTAACCTTAATTAAAGTTTTGCATGTCAGGAACTATTAAGCATTTTTTATAGTTGACAATATTACGTACCTTTCTGGAAATTCTTTTTCAAAAAACTTGTTCTAACTTTTGCCCCGACTTTCATGGTAGGGATTGTATACCTTTTCATAATTTCTACCTTGGCGGCTTCATTAGGACTGAAATTATGTGCTCGAGAAACGCGATTATTTATATTCGAAACAATCGATTGCAATGAATCCTTCCATTTTTCCGATTTTACGGTGTAGAAACATACGTTGAAGGCTAAGCATAAGCGTATGTATAATCCTTTCACATTGAGAGGCTGTACAAAAACGTCTTTTGTTATTTGGTACTTAGTTACGTTTATATATTTACTTGCCTTTTATTTCCGTGTATGTACTGAACCAATGGATATTTTGCTTCTTTAAAAAGTCTTGCGTTAGCTTTCCTGTGTATTCGGTACCTACGTAAAATTCGAAGTGTTACTAAAATCAAATTTCTAAAATATAGATTCTCCTTACCTAAATCCGTTTGCAAATATCGAAAGGCTTTTGGAAGAGTCTTCAGCAATTTTTTTAGGGCTGTTACAATATTTTTTGGTTCCTTTGTGGGTAACGGATAGGCAAATACCTTGCGCGAAAATGCGTCTACAAATACAATTATATATCTGTATGGTTTATTATCTTTTAAATACTTTGAGACATCAACTAAATCACTGCAGAATTGGAAATTGGCAAAATGTACGATGATTTTTCTTCTTTTAAATCGTTTGGGCGCTGGGAAAAATGTATAGTAGGATTGCATTTCATAAGTTCTTTTTTGACTTCCTTTACTGCTTTTTTGGCTTTCTTGTCTTGTAGAAGGTGTAAAGTCCAGAAAACGCGCCCCCACCTTTGGGTTTACATACAGTTTCTTTATGTTCGTCATAGTGAGCTGTCTCGTTTTGAAATGCGTGTCAGTCTCCGTTGTTGTGCGATTATAACAAGGACTTGTTTAGTGACATACACTACAGTATAATTCTTGGGTGTTGCAAGGTGTGGTCCCTACTTTCTCCTTTCAGTTTGTTTCTACCTTTCGTTTCGTTCAAATCATTTTCAAAGTATGGCTAGGTCCATAGTAGAAGAAAATTTTTACACCATTTCCAATATCTTATCAACACCAACTGACCTTCGGTTTGATCTGTTAACTGCGGAATCATATACCGACTGTAATGTCATTTATGCTATTTTAGAGGTTTTGTTAAACGCTCCTCATACGTTTTTACGCACTGCTGATGAGAAAGCAAAGTGTCAGTTAGTGAGCAAGTTCTTGAAACAGTTTGAGCGTAAAACAAGAAAGGAACGTCGAATTTGTGATCTTCTGAAAGAAATTAAAAAATTAAGTGACACCATCTTTGACATTCTTGAGTTTGCAGTTCCCGTGTCATTAATTGGTATTATGAACGTCATTAGGATCGGCGACAACGACGTAAGCGGTTTTATTCGTTGTGTAACGAGAGATATATCTGCTGCAAAAATGGTTTAAACATCATTGATGAGAGGGCTCCATCACGTGTTAGAAAGCGAACTTTGGGTGATAGGCTTTTCGACCTGTTGGAGGAGCACTTTGCATGCAATATCTGCATGGAGGTGATTGTCGATGTAAGTGTGATCATACAGTAAACTCTATTGAGACATTTCCGTTATAATAGCATGAACATATTTTTCTTAAGGGTGTTGAGACCGGCTGCCGTCATCGTTTCTGCAATTCATGCCTAACGAAATGGCGCTATCAAAATGGTACTTGTCCACTTTGTAGAGCTTCGCTCTCAGATAATGTCCATGAATACCACGTCAAAGAGTTTTTAGACGAGGTATTTACTCTCTTGCCAAAACATCGACAAGATGAGAGAAAGAAGCGAATTCGTACGGCCTATTTCTGTCTCGAGTGATTAATTTCCATGCATTTTTCTCTTACTTTGTAGCTTATGTCCATGTCTGCGTCAATATTTGGAATAAGATAGTTATGATTTAAAATGTTTCACGACTTTCACATGTATATATCGCAACCGCTGTGTCTACTTCTCCGATTGGTTAATTTGAATTCCTCTTAATAATAATAATAAGTCATGTTTGTGCACAATTTTTGGAATTATATAATGATAGATGTATATTAGAGTGTTTACTACTTTCACATGTATATATTCACCGTGTCCGCTTTATGAATTAAAATATGTACATATTTTTAACATATTTCATCCATTATGAGAAATATTATGCTGTATATGCTAAAAATGGTGTTATTTCTTGTTCTCAAAACTTTGCATCTGCTTTTGCAGTGGCGTAGTAGTGTCCTTATTTGAATAAGAATACATAAAATATGAATTGTGTGGGTTTGATGAAGTAATATATATTTTCCAGAAAATCTTATATTCACCGTTTTAAGATATGTATTACTCTTCGTTGTATGGTTATAATGTTTTATCCTTCATGGTATATTTCTCTACGGTGTGTTACTTTGTCGCATTGTGGATATTTTTAAGATTGGAATAATGTAATGTTTTAATTAAAATCTTATACTTTAAACCGTGAATAAATATGTTACTTATGTTTTAGTTTAAATATGCTGAAATAATTATGCAAACACATGTATATATTTTTTAATTTTAATTTTATTTATTATTTAAAAAAGGGAAAAAAGTTCCATTTCTTCGTCGGGAGACCCCGAATCTGCGCCCACGGTGTCCACGTCAGGAGGAGCAACCAGATCAACTTGAATTTCTTCAAACACAATCTGATCCTCCTCCTCCTGACGTGAACCTCGTGTGACGCAGATTCGGTTCTCCTCGACAGCTCTCTCTAGTTCCCGGTATGCCACCCCGCTTCTTTCCCCTCCCAACAACCGCTCCCCCATTCTCCTTTGCTCCTCCCACCGCCTCCTCCCCAACTCCATTCTCCGAGCCACCACCACCCCCACGACGACGACTACAACAACTACCACCACCACCATCACCACCACGGAAAAAACAAAATAAAAATTCGACGATGATGATGCTGGTGGTACGGTGGTCGTTGTTGCTGCTGTTGTTGGAGGGACAGGAGCCTGTCTTCGGACCGAAGAAGAGCGTCGTCCCATTGGGCATAGCTCCCACAAGCGAGCGCAGCTCCTTCCAGCAGCACCAATGCACCACCACCCACCACCTCCCGTGCACTCCAGACATGAACCCATCCCTACACAAACAAAAAAAATCAGCACATCATTACCTTTTGAATGATATATCATAAGCTATAATGATCATTTGAAACATTAATCCTGATCTTTGATCCTGTTCGAAACCTCTGATTTGACTACCTAATGCATATTCACCATCAGCGCAATAATACCTTTCGAATTATATATCACAAGCTATAATGATCATTTGAAACATTAATCCTGATCTTTGATCCTGTTCGAAACCTCTGATTTGAATTTACAATGCATATTCATCATCATCACAATAATACCTTTCGAATGATGTAACATAAGCTATATATCACGCTTATCAATTTAGTTACGCTTATCTTTTGACCATGTTCCCATCACCCCAGATAACCCATCTACAAACTCATCCTCCGTTTTGATCTAAGCTATCAGCTGGTGAAGACATAATTTCAAAAAATCAAACGGTTCGAAAGTTATCGTGTTGGCAGACAGGACAGATACACCATTAAATAAAACATCTTACCTTCAATTAGGGGTAAGAAGAGCAGCACGCCAACCTCCGCCAACCGACTCAAGGAGTTCCCCATACTTCACAAAAAAAATCCTTTTGTTGATTGTGTTGATGAGCACAATTAATCAGATTCTCCAACAATTAAAAATGCACTAGTACCTGTTTGTTGATTGACAAATAAAAATACTCCTTTCGCTTTGAAGCTCCCCTTTCTTCAGTCGCTCTGCTAATTATTAAAAGGTGGATAAAAACGACTTAACAAGTCGTTTAAACACAGGAAATGAGTGTACAAAAGTTAATTACTATCCAATTGAAAATGATTTGATTTTCAACATATGACACACACAAACAAGTGGTGCTAATACATGTAAATATTATGGATCTGCCTTTTCATCAAAAAACCATTTTGTGGCGTGCGAGTCTGCACTTTCTCCTCCCACTTTTAGTCATTGGCGATGTAAGCGAGGGTTTGACCTTATGTCGCTACAATATTAGGTGAAAGCGGCGCTTACACCGCCAATTCCTCTCTACTGATGATCAAACTCACCTGACTACTTCCAGTGTTTTTGGGTATGAATGACTGCAAGCATATTTACGTGTGCAAATATTTGACGTCGAACTGCAACCTCCACCAAGGTACTGCCTGGTGCTTGCGTTTGCGTTCATGCAATCAAGGAGATGAATACAATCAATTATCTAATGCAAACCACATGCTATCTATGAAAATGCAGCTTCATTTCCATAATTATGTGAGATGCAAGATAGAACTCTTAATTAAATTTTATTATCCTCACAGATTCCTTCAACTTCTCAAGTCCAGCAGTATTTAGCTGACGGGTAATTCAATAAAATTTCGTTTTCCTTAACTAATTAGATGGTTAGTTTTTGAGATAACCTGAAGAAATTACCATATAAAAATCATATTTAATAACGAGCCGAAATGAAGCTCGTGAGATAATTTTACGCATTTTTATAAAGATACAAATTACACGTGCAAAGCAGACAGGAAACTATTACCACTCTCGCTTGTGTGCTTCGTAGCTTATGTGAAACATTTGGGGTGAATACGGCTTACTGAATGGTAATCTCAACTTAACCCACTTCATTCTACCTATCAATAAGTTCGTCAGGAATAAAATGAATGAAAAATTGATGATGATTATGAAGAAGAGGATAAGGTAACCATCAATTAAAAGATGCTATGATAATAAGGAAAAGTAAGTTTTTCTTAATTAGAGAAGAATCTCAGCAATTAGTTGGATGCAATTTTCTCCAAAATCATAATATTTGTGCTTATGTAACCACTGATACAAGCCAAACAAGTGTATGCATAATATTATGAAATCATCAACCAAGCGTGAGAAACTTCATTTCCACCTTTATCACATCACACACGGCTGAGTGTTTGTCTAACTAAATGTACACATTTGCAGCAGGATGAACCTGCAAACCAACAATAATTACACTCATTTACAAAATAATGTTCAAGGAAAATAAATGCCGAGGAATTATGATGGTTTGGGTAGCAAGCTCAAGAATTGACGGTTAAAATTCAGACAGGTATTTCGCAATCGCTTGTTCCAACATCAACAAACAAGCATCGTTCCAGGGAGAAATGGATTTTTAAAATAAATCGGTCCCAACAAAAATGTGGGTCTGTCAATTTTTTCGACGGAGTTTGGTTTCTGCTTCCTGGACTAATTGAACATGCTGATTACTTCAAAAATGGAATGGTATGAATGCTCATATCTCACAAATGAAAAATAAGTAGCTGGAAAACTAGTATAAAATGGGAGCGAATTCAGGCTATCGACATCAGTTCTTTTATCTCCATCAACTCATCTTGAATCTTATCAACATCACAATTCCAGATTGAAAATGGCCAGAACTTCATCAGCGAGATTGGCTCTTTGGGCTATTCTCATTGCAGCAACACCCTTGCTTGCAAGCGCCGACGAGGATGTGAACTACGGACTGTAAGTATTTACAAAATTTTAGAATTTATTTTTAATCTTTACATTTGAGAATATCTAAGAATTTGAATACATTTTTAGGTCTAAGTTCATGAAGGCGGGTAAAGGTGTTTGCTGGATAGAAAAGCTCCACAAGTTGCCAGCCAAAGCAAAACCAATCAATGAGGAAGGTGTGAATTGGGGCACTTGCGAGATGAACATGAAATTCAGAGATGATGAATGGGGTCAACAGTATAAATTCCAAGCTGACTACCAACGCAAAGGCAAAATCCGGTAGGTTCTCATTGCAGCAAATTTTTTTTTTGAAAAAAAAATTGATATTGTCATCTTTTGATTTCAGGACACAATGAAACCTTTTTAACTAAAGCTGCAATGGACAATCTGAAGAGGAACATGAAGCAGAAATTTGGACAGCTCAATCCTGTCTACAGGTCGTCATGTGAAAAATTCGTTGATGTAAGCCAAATTTAAGTGAATGTTAAAAAATTAGTTAGCCTAAATTTAAGAAATGAATTTTTGCAACAGAATGAAAACCAAGCCCCAACAAGGACTTTTCCTCCCTTTTGAAGGATTCATCCTCATATCCCTTCAAAGGATTGGCCCACTGTATTCTTGAGGTTTCTGAGCGTAGAAACGGAAAGGATGAAATGGCCGCTTTAAAATCTCGTTGGACTTCCCCCAAATCCTTCCATCAAGCTATTATTGACGCGAAAATGAGCACCGAGCTCGTCACGGAACTCCCCTTTGAAAATTGATTCTGAGCTCACACCCGTGCTCAGAGATGGGCAGAGAAACTTGCAGCAGCTGGATTTTGCAGAATGGAGCACATCAGCGAGATTGAGCCAGAGAATCCTGATATTCAATTCCACGGTGGCCACCGGTGAGAATATTCACGAAAATGGATACAAAGATGGTACCGATGCAGATACTGGAATTGGTGCGGCAAAAATTGGTACTCTGAAATCCAGTATTATCCATGGCCACAATTCAAGGGTTCGGCAAGTGGCACTATTGGACACTTTACCCAATCCGTCTGGAAATCCAGCCAGCTTGCTGGGTACGTAATTGCAAGGAGCCCTGGATGCGACAAGGTGTTGTCGTGGCGAGATACTCTCCCGGTGGAAACATGCAGAGATACGGCTTCCCCGACTATAAGGAGAACGTTTTGCCACCAGTTATATAAATTCAAGAGAAAAAAGGTCCGAATGAAACGACTCGGCTTGTTAAAATGATATCCTTCCCCATGGAAAGATTTTGTGTAGATGGTGCACGAAATCAATTTTAGCTATAAGTTTATGTTTCTTAAAAATTGCCTTTAATACCTTATTAGTTGGTCATAAATAAAATACATTAAGCATTGAAAATGAACTTGAATCGGAACTCAACTACATGAAGCATGCAAGAAAGTGCAGCCAAGCATGAAACTCATGAACAAGCTCATGTGAATTTTGCTCTCATGTCTGTTCTTCTGCATTCTACTTGTTTGTAGAATAATGGTGATAAGTAAACATTATCATCATCAACAGGAACGAGAAAATCTGAATCCTTTGTTCCTCGCTGGTTGTGAGTTACACTATCAACATGAATGAAAATGCAGCCAACTTATAAAATCGTTCAAGTAAGTTTTGCTCTCACACTTGTTCTTCTACATTCATTTTACTATTCGTTGTTTGTGGAAAACTAGTGATACGTAAAAAATCATTTGTGGGGTATTGAAGCAAACAGTATTATCACCAAGAACAAGACTATGGCGCCCTACGGTGGGTGGAAATCTATGTAAAAAATGCGTTTGTAGTGGCCAGATACACTCCGGGTGGAAATTAAAAACTGAACGGATGCTACACTCCATATAAAGAAACGTTCTGCCATCAATTAAAGGTTAGGTTTCACAATAATTCCTACGAGAGTTGAAGGTGGAAGGTTGAAGTATGAATTTTCAATTGACTAAATGGGTTTTTATAGTGGATGATGAATAAAAACTTTCTTTCTTTGAATAAGTTATGTAGTTATTTCAAAAACGTATGCTTAAAACATATTGGGAAATAAAATTAACACACGATTAAATTGGGAAAAAATACAATTTTCTAGCATTGGTTTTTTCGTTTTAAGTGCAACTTATTCATTATCATATGAAATTTTTAACGGGGTATAAGTGGTTAACTGTTTATTAAGCCAACGTTTCAAAGTTTCAAGATCTTCTTCATCAGTTTCATTATTCATTATCGTTTAAGTATGTCAGCTCGTTTGAAATTTACAGTCGAGCCATTTGCTTGAAATTCATTAGCCGACATTTATATTGATTTTTGGGTGATGCCGTCACAATTATTATATATAAAAACACTACATTACTAAATCATTAAAAACTACACTCCGGTAGAGTGGCTACTTTATCACACCTCATAAAGTCAGTTAATGACAGGACGCAAATTTAGTTGAAAAGCGAGAGAAAAGTATTATTATTATTCGCAACCTGAAATAAAAAGTTCACGTTTCATTTCACTTGTAACCTTGAACTCACTGTGACAATGGAAGAGACTAAAAATGATGCGATGTGGGCTCAAACACAAAATATTCTCACAAATAAGTTTCAGGACTCGACAATAGAATTCATCTGGGAAGAGAGAAATTCACTCTCAATTGCAGTATTTGAAACATGTCTATTATTGAAATGTATACTGATACATTTCGATTATCTTAAATTTTCGAAGCTGATTCAAAATTCAAGGCGACGAAAAATTACCGACATATCTTCCAAAAATCAAGCCTACGAGAAAATACTTGAGTTTAACGTCAAAATTGTTAGAAGTCTGAGTTGGGTACCAAGCGACCTTCTTCTAGTTTCTGATTCTACGTTCCCCCCACAAAAATGGGGAAATCTGGCGTTACACTCTCAAATTGATAGTTACAAACATATGGCAATTCCAAAAGCAATTCTTTTGACTTTAGGAAAACAGGCCAATGTCAACTACGGCAACTTCAATAATTTGTTCGTTTTTCCCATCACGTCCTCTGCGATTCTTATTTTTGCAAATTTGGAAAACAATTATGTAAGTATTGGCTGCTTTGCTTGTGATTCACGGACTGTAAGATACCAGTACTCTCCAAGACGCTCTGGTAGGCGACCTCCACCAAAATTCACCGGAAGAACAGTTTTTCTATGAGGTCAAATTTGAATCAATAAATCGGCCAAATTTAGTTTCTTTTCATTCTCTGGTTGTTTTTTGGGAAAAACTTCATTCAAATCTAAATTTTGAAGGAGATCAGTCCCAACAAAATTGCTTAACATTTCAATCTTACAAAAATGGTCAACCATTTGAACTTGAAGAATGTGAATTCTTTAAAATTTACTACAAGCAAATCAACTGCACAAACTGTGATATTCTTGAAGATCAACCTTCACTGATTCCTGCAGAAATTCATCATTCTCGCAGTATTTTTCCGTTTGCCCAAAATCCAATGGAATTTACATTTCAAGTCATTTTCCCAAAGACAAACTATTTTGAAACGAGAATATCAGCGTATTTGACTCCGTTTAGGGTTGATATCTGGCTTATATTCATGGTAGCTATTGGATTTGTTTCACTGTGGTTAATTTGTGTTGAAGGGCAACATTACGATAAAGTTTGCCTGTATCAAATTTCGGTTCTTTTGGAACAGGATACAAGTATTTTACTAAACTATAGTAGATTCAGGCTATCCGCTATGCTGCTGCTTTGGGGCTTTGTTTGCATTTTGATTCGACAATTTTACACTTCAAATCTTTATTCATTTATGGCAATAGAGAAAGAACCTCATGATTACCCATGAACCATGGATAAAGTTCTTAATAGAAACGATTATAACTTAATTTTAGACCAATCATTCATTCATTTATTAAGAGACGATAGGTCTTTCAGGCAAAAAAGGACTGAAAATGTTTATTTTAGAATCCTACAAAAGGCAGTTTATTTACCGAGAAACTTGGCTGCTTCTAGAATATCTCTTCAGAATGCTGTAAATGGTCACGAGGCCCAAATAAGTCATTTTGTTTACCGTAATCCAGAAAACAGTTTCCCGAAAATAGAAAATGTTTCTGCTTTCTTTCGTTACCAGGAATTTGAGGATGACGGCACAATGCAGTTTTCTAAGTTTGCCGTTATGTGCGCAGCAAAATCTGCCTTCTTTGGAATGACAAAAATGAACAGATTGTTTCCGGAGCAAACACCATTCTACAAGACTTTCAAGATTTGGTCTCAAGGCTATCCCATTTTTGCTGACTTTCAATTTTCACGATTCTTTGGGGGTTTCGTACAATCCGGCTTGTATGAGGTGTTAATGAAACGTTTCGCTATCTTGGAACGACTGGTTGAAATGAGGAATTTAAATGTAAATGGAAGTTTGGGTATGAGCAACGGAAGTTTGTTAAGTCAAGTATTTAATTCTCATAGTCAAACAATTTTATCTGAAAATGTGGAAACGCCGACAAGAATCCAAGCTTTAATGGGTACCATTTTGATAGCAACGTTTGTGTTGAACTTTGCAATTGTCTCTTTATGTTTGGAAGTTTTGTTAGCAAAGTTTCGGAACATGGCATTAAAAACTAATTTTTTAACTCGTTGAATTAATGAAGTCACCCTCCTTGTTAGGATATACTACAGGTTTTGAGAGGTTTGACTATCCTAAAAGGATTATTCCCACTTACCCTGCGTATTTTAAACCAGCTGCTTGAAAAAAACTACAAAAACTTACTCTAAAAAGTTTCAGCTAAATTGAATTTTTTGTTGATTTTGCAGACGACACTATTCAAGCTTATTTGTAGACTGAATTAAATTACAATTATTAACAACTCAACTGGAACAAATTCTGTTTTACTAAAATTAATATTTTCATAGTATTTCGGTATTAGTTTAAATGGAATTATGGCCAATAAGAAAACGCATTTAGAAATCATTCCAAGTTTTGTTTGAATTTTAAACTATGGAATCCACTGACACCGTTTATGCAACATGGCCACAAACTGAAATGATTTTGCTTCAACAAATTCAAAAATCAACCGTGGATGATTTTGCACCAACAAATTCTATCAACAAATCTTGTACTGAATGTTACACAAATTGGACATGGTATTTATATCATAATTTTGTCATAAACTTTACATTATAAATGGCCATAGTAAAGCAAGAAAGGGAAAAACACGTCAATCATGATATTCAAATAATATGTCGAATTACATACAGAATAATTATATCTTTAACAGAGGTGAAACTTACTTAACAATTTCGCCTTTAAACTTAATGTCAATGCTATGCTCCTTTTCATAACGAGCAAGGTTTTCGTTCCGGATTTAATATCAACTAAATGGCAGGAGAACGGAGGGTTATATGCTGGTCTATTTTGGGCAAAAACTCAAATATTATCGAGACAAAAATTTAGCTCATCGGAACTGCTACTTATTCCTGATACTGAATTTCCATCATTAGGATGGGGAAATATTATTCAAATGTTACGATAGAAGGACTGTCACGTTTGCTACCCCTTTACCTTCCAACAATTATTTTGTTGTCATATGCAGAAGATTTAAATACAACTAATTGGAAACACGGGATGATTGCAGAAGATTTCAGGAGTTAGCTGATATTATTCGCAAATCCACTTAAAGGAAGCACCACCAGGATCGGGTGTTTCTCCTGTTTTGAAATGAACCAAAGCAACGATATACTGAAGTCGAGTTGGTACACAATAACTTTAAAAAACATTCCAGTACAATATGTAGTTAATTTAAAAACACTGAGCCACTTTTGGAAACAATTGCAATCAACTCTAGATTTTGGAAAGGATGACGACTTGGGGCTCCAAAATTGTCGCACACTTCTAAGATACAGGACATATCCAAAACATGATGATATATCATGCGAAGTTTACGATGCATATTTTAAACACACAAATTGTAGCCATTTTGAAAAATGCTTAAAGTTTTACATCCAACAGGCAACATTACGACTAGGCAGTCCACTAACATTCTCATATCTTGGTAAAATCTACACCTTCGGCAGAGATACAACGGAATTTTCATTTCAAATTTTGTTTCCTAAGACAAACATTTTTTATGCAAAACTATCTGCGTTTCTAGCACCCTTAAAGTTAAGTGTTTGGCTACTTGTAGTTCTTTTAGTTATTACCATTTTGATTTGGTTCAATTGCGTTGATAAGAAAAATTTAACTCAGCAATATTTTGACAATGTTCGGTACTTTTGGAGCAGAATGAGGACAAACCATTTAGACACACACTCAAAAGAAATTTCGTAGCTCTTTTGTGGATATTTGGGACTGTGTTTATTCGACAGTTTTACAATACTTCACTTTACTCGTTTATGACGGCAGAACCTGAACTTACGGACTATCCAGAAAGCATGGCGGAGCTTTTAAAAACAACAGCGTCTGATATAATAGCCCCAGTCGAGTTACGAGAAGAGTTTCAATGAATGTTTGTGATGGACTTTTTAGAGCAAATTAAATTAAGACGTGCAAACAAAACAAGAATAACCAATGCAACCGCTTTCAATCCAAAATTGGCAAGCGTCTACATGAGAATCTTCTATAAATCGACATTTCTCAGTGCCTCGTTAAGCTATGATACATTACAGCAAGTAATTGATGGAGAAAGTGTTCCCACTTATCACTTTTTTCCTCCGAAATTAAAAGCACCAGCTCCTATACCAGAACTAAATGCAGTTCGTCAACAACATGAAAACCGAACCTTTTCCAAGTTTGCTGTAGTTTGCAAAAACGATTGCGAGAGTAACTGGAACACGGCGTTTATTGGCGAGAGAAATTGGCATAGGATTGTCCCAAAGCAGCAGAAACCGTTTTTTAGAACAACTAGATTTTGGAATCAACGGCAGCCGAGTTTTGCCACAGTACGATTTCCTAGCTTCTTGGCGTCCTTTGCCACTTCGGGTTTGCAAGAAAGAGCTTATCGGCATTACAAAATTTTCGAAAATAGAAGAAATCTCGTTATTTCTAATAATGTGAGCAGATCAGGTATCGCAGATGAAAGTTTATTCAGTTACTTGTTTCAGGCAAATAAAAAAGTGGACATGGATAGAAGCGAGCGACCTACAAAATTATTTGCCTACACCGGCACACTTTTTTTGACTGGGATTTTAATTGGAATCGCTTACACTGTATTTTTATTTGAGTGTTACAAAATCTCTTTTTAATGTTTCTTATTTCATACAAATAAACATTACTGGGGTAAATCTTGCAAAAAAATTCAACATTTTGTTAAGAATCTAAAGATAAATTTTCTATATACTTTGGTATTGTAAGGTTTTAAAACTTTTTTGTAAGCAGTGTTTCCGGTATTAAAAAGTTTTGAATAATTTTAATATATACTTTTTAATTTTGTAATCTTACAGATAAATATGATTGTGTATGGTATAGGGACACTACTTAAACACCACAAATTCATTAATATAATAACTTAAACAACTAAATTATATTTGTCCCAAATAGTTTCCCTAAATGAACATTCGACGGTGTTATTATCATATTTCCGGCTACCCCCTCGAAGAAATTGTGATCCAAAAGGGTAACCAAAATGAGTTTAAAAGGATTAGCAAGGAATATTCAAGAATTGAACCAGGATAATTATAGAAAGTTGAAAGTGTATATTGTGTATCCTTTTTAAATGCACTCAAGTTTAGAGATCTGGAAATGCTGAAAGCAACAAGTATTAGGCTTGTTACAATTCCGTCCCTACTGTAGCCTCCTCATATGAAGCTACACCATGCACCTTCCATTCTTCCATAAATACATAGAGATACCTACACCAAAGCAGCAGTCGTTAACGGCTCATGTGGAGCAGGTTCAAGAGTTCTCCACACATAAATATATATAACATATTCGGTGCTACAAGTTTGGGCTCTTTCAGTCTTCCCATAGTGTAGTCACTTATTATTTATTATTTCTTGAATTCGAAACTTGATCTACGTTCAATAAAACTAAATTATGTGTTAAATTAACACTCACGTCTCTCCCAACTATGATTTAGCATATTTTGTAAAGATAACCCAAGAAAGCATAAGAACTAGCATTTGACTCGCCTCATTCATAACTAGAACTCAAAGGCTCGTCACACTACGAATTTGCTCCGATTTTCACCTAACGGGTCTGAACGAGGTGTCAATCATAATGTATGACGTACTGTAATTGAAGTATGTTGATTTGAAAGAGCAGATATTGGTAAATACGATAAATTTATTAAGTCGTCGACTCTTAGGCTTGAGGAATAATCAATAGCAGCAGCCTTTTGACAAAATGTCAAGACCAATTTAACTAATTCTTAAAACAATTATCTGTATTTTTGTTGAAAAGCTGATGTGTTCCTTGTTAAATTGAAGAGTAATAGAATTTTCGAAAAACAACGTTGGAAGAACAGGTCAATATAATATTGAATATGGTATTTTTAACTTCTGGAAAGATTGAAATTGATATAAAATATTAAAAACCAATAACTACTACATCAGCTTGATAAATTTTCTTAGGCATAATAATCTTCTTAACAGAACTTGATGATTTTGTTTTACAAAAGCATTGGTCATTTAAGTATTGGAACAAAATTGTAACGGATGCGGTCTACAGACGTTCATGACCATTTTTGTGCTGAATGTAGATCAGAAAACCAGGACGCAACCTTCCGTTTCTCGTGGAACAACCCCAAAGTCGGAACCTAATGAATATTCTAATATTCGTTTTAAACTCTGAACACACACACACTTCCAAATTTTATACAAAACGAAGTACTGTTAAGTGTAAACATAAACTTTTATGCGTTTTCCTCATAATAACCATTTGACCACCAGCATCCGTCTAAATTTATCCAGGAAAAACTTAAATTTATATCAAGCATGGTAGGAATCTTTGATTTATCATTTCAACCAAGCCATTTACCATTTAAACAGTTTCCACTGAAAAATTTCCAAATGATATTAGTTCCTAAATCCCTAAGGGTATTCCTTGTTGGGCCCTTGTCATCGTAATTATTTCCGAGAATCAAGTTTCTGGACAATGTTGCAGGTCTGGAAGGAATGGATTGAAACGAGGTAAATGTGCGGACGGTTCACGTGGAACTCCCTGTTGTGGAAAAAAGTCTTGCAACATTTTCTGTTGCAATTGCAGCGAAGGAGGTGTCGAGCGCGGAAGTCAAGGTGGATACGAGACGCGACAGGTGACATCCTGAAGAACATGAACATGACAAGAACAAGGACGGTATTACGATTTGGAAGAAGTTCATAAACTTATGATAAGTGGCAGTTGCGGAAACTACACGGACAAAGTTGGAAAATGGGAAGCTGAGTTTAGACGAATGGATAAAAACAAAGATGGGAAATTGAGTTATGACGAAATTAAACGGCTGAGTTGTTAAACGTTTTTAATACTATAACTGGCGCAAAATTGAGTTTAGTTGTAGTAATTAAACAAAATTTTAGTAAAATTATTATAAATCTATACTGTATTAAAAAATTAAATTTGTGCTTAAAATTTATAATGTTTATGGTTTAAAAAATTTATACTACATTTATTTCTTAGTCTAAAAAGTGTCCAAAAAAGTCCTAACAAAAGTCCAAAAAACAATACATGAATAAAATTTCGTAACTTCAGACGTAAATTGTTTCCGTTTTGAAAACATTTATTCAGAACAGACAACAGAATGCATAATGCTATTAACAACCTTAACAAAATTCCACAAATAGTTAATCCAACGGATGGCATTTTTGTTATGTTTAACGATAAACTTGTAACAAAAGTTTGTCCAACGCAACGGCAGTACTTCCAAAATTGGTTACGGACAGGTTGCGGTAGTGGAACTTTGCGCGTCGAGGTAAATATTTTAAACATTTTTAATAGATACACAAATGTTTTACCCCTTTCCTGTTTTATCATGTCTATACAGACAGCACTTAATTCTAATAATAGTGCAACAGTGGAAATATAGCAAAAACCAAAACAATACAAGTGGTTTCCTAAAAACGCTGACAAATTAGTGGAATTTTTTCCTCAGCGTTATCTTTTGTCTGCAAGAAATATGTAGCTATCCAAGCTTTCATTGGATATTCAAGCACTTTTAATTGATTTGGCATCTTTCACAACCGTAAGCTTTCCCATTAACCTGTGATGTGTCATTATCTTTGAATATATGCCGGACTAAAAACTTGGGAATCGCAAAGTCACAAAATTGGAAGACCATACAACCATAATTCAATATTTCTAGAGAATGTCAATTGCTTAAGGTACTATGCACTGCAACTCGCCCTTTCCCTTGCAATATAATGTCACCATCACTGTAACAGCCATTCTTGAAACTTACAGAAAATTTATAATAATTTTTCCTTTTCTTCTCGGGAAATCGTTGAAACCATATAAATTAGGAATATACTTTTCACCGGACAGGCTTCAGATGAGTGTTTCCAGTCCCAATTTTTGTAGGGACTTCCAACATAGAAAATTGGTGGCGAGTAAAATTTCTTCAAAATTATAGTAAGTTATGAAGTAACTCCGCTGCTTTTTGCATCAAGGGTTCAAACGATAGCTCGTTATGTTTGGGTAAAACTCCATATGTTTTGGGTAGAAATATATAGATGTAGTGCGGTTGCATGTGAAACGACTAATGGTTACCGTCACCAGGCGGTTTCCATAAATATCAGTGGGATTGCCGTAAATCCGTACAACATACCGACTAAAACTGCACCGGATTATTACAAAAATTGATTGACGTTTAGGTTTGTCGTGACAACTATTACGGCTGTTGGAAGTTTAATACATGCATAATTTAGATTTAAGGCGAAAGTAAAACCAAATTTGTCCACGAAAAAAAATTCATAGTCCAACTGGGATTTCGAATACAATTTTTTTCACTTTGGAATGCTTTTCTGAGTTGACTTTAAGGTAAGCTCAAATGCCAAAGTAGACGTAAAACCTAAGTGTAAGTATTATACATTTAGCAAAGTAGTTTAACTTGTAAAAGATTCCCGAATACCACACGAATTCTACTGTGGAATTCGAAATGAGGACAAATTCGCTTCGTGTTAAGTTGGATCGGGCTTCTATCAATAGATAATATATCGTATCCACATAATGGAAGTTTATCTAAAGTTAAATCTTACAAGTTGTCATTAAACGGATTTTTCTGATGAGTTATATATTTTCTCGTATCGCATATAAGCACTGACATGCAACACCAGGGGTTTTCCCAGAAAATTGAGTCGCCATTTTCAATTATTTTCTTTTGTCCGACATCTGTTTGAGAAAATAATTATGTAAAATTTAATCGTTTTCTCAACATCGCATGCTCAAACCAAAGCTCACACGATTTTTCATCTAACACTACGTATTCCTTCCACGTCTACATTTGAAATACCTTAGCCGGAGTGATATCCAGTTGGAACGTTAATACTGGTCCTTTCGTTGAAACTTGTTTGCCTAAATAATAATAATTTGGGAACAAAGCCAAACTTCAATAATATTTCTGCATGTCAGAACTTATTTATAGAGGTAAAGATATAATTCATTGAACACAAGGATGCAATCTGCTAACACTTATGATGCCTGGCCGCAAATCCAAACAGTTTTGGTGCACGAATTCTGCGACTCAACCGTGGAGTTTCATTTGGAACGATTTGAGCACAGTTTCTTTGACGACCTTCACTGCATTATATCACAGTGTATTATGGTTAACCTGCATTCCCATACTTTAGAGAAAACCATGAGGAAAAGGTCTCGTTATACAGTTACCGATATTATGTATCGGGAGGTTTTACTGAACAATTCAAAACGCGGTGAAAAACAAAGGCACAGCTCCTCAAGTTTGCTCTATGCTAGATTTCATTTTCCCACTACTAATGCAAAACGTGGTCACGGTTTGCAAACTAAAATAAATTTATTGATGGAGCGAATCCAAATTCCTGTTACTGTGTTAGAGACACACGACCCTCATCTTATACATTCCAACGTTGCAAGTAGGAAAGTAGTGTCAACATTTAGCGAATCCCTGTTAATTTTTGTTAGCTCAAAATCCAAATTTGTCGCAATCGGTTGCCTGGGTTGCGAAATAGGAACAGACACCATTCAAAAAGGTAGTGTACTAGAACGGGATTTTTACCCAGTCGCTTTTAAACGGATACCAACAGAATTTTCCGGAAATCTAACGAAACTTCAATTGTTCTGGGAAAACCTGCATTCGAATTTAATAATGAAATCAGCAACAAATCAGCCCAGTTGTGAAAACAGAAACATGTGGACGGCAAACTCTGTCAAATTTATAAGCATTACTTCCACCATACAAACTGCTCAAATGTCAATGATTGCGTCTATTTTTATTTAATTGTGCACACCTTCGAACGAAGAACATGTTTAGACTCGAATTTTGGAGTGGAGAGTTTTTCCACACGGTCTACGACAACAAACTTCTATCTGCAGGTTATATTCCCAAAAGAACGTTACTTCAAGGTGAACACTACCGCATTTTTATACCCTTTTAGCCTTTGTATTTGGGTGTGCCTGATAGTATCTATTATAACTTGTTCGGTGTTTATTGCAAGAACAAGACCACATTGTCAACTGCATTTTTTGTCAGTATTCTGTGGTTTTTGAACGTCGCCCAACTGACAAAACTTCGACTGGGTGGGAAAATGGTTTTGATGTTGTGGATTTTCGTGGCAATCTTGTGAGGAAATTTTTAATTCATCTCTATATTCATATATGACAGCTGAGAAACAGCCTGACGATTATCCAAAAACTCTAAAGCATCTAGTAAATCGAACGGATTACGAACTTGTAGCACCTCACCGTTTAACAGTTTAACCATTTCTTTCGGCACTGGTCCCAGTTCAAGGGCAAAGACAAATTGCGTCTACCGCCTAAGCTTGAAAAGCATTACACAGATGTGTTACTTAATCGGCGTACATATTTGAACAGTTTTAGTCGGGCTTGCATAAGATTGCAAACGGAAAGTTCGGACTTTAAAACGTTATTTATACACAAAATGAAAGTGCAGTAAATATCGTGAAAGGCAAAACTTTGAATAGTGACAAATAATTTTTTAAAATTTGGTGCCATAAGGGAGGATTATGGAGGAAACCTAAACGATGGAGCAAACTGTTTTTTGGTCCGGAAAATTTGGAATCATGTTGTTCCTAAAGATTTACGTTCCATTCCGAAAATATTTTCTGGTTTCAATATAGGGGCAGTTTTGCTACATTTCAATTCCCAAAGTTTTTGGCTTCGCTCTTGCACTCCGGAATTTATGACTGGGAACAGAATTCTGTGCACAAAATAAATGTTGGAAGGCTTTCAAAACTTAAACAAGAATAAGCGTTAGGAATGTCAAATGGAGGGTTGTTTAGCCGTATTTTTATGTCACTACGATACAAAATGATGAAGATCAAACCGAACAAAGACCTGGTAAGGTAGTTGCATTAACCGGAACTTTCGTTGTATCTGGGTTTTGTGGTTGCTTCAGGTTTGATATTATTACTGGAAGCCATTTA
>LJIJ01001995.1:0-32763 GCA_001718145.1 Orchesella cincta
CCCAAACTTGAAAAGCGTGGGACTTACTGGCCCGCATATAGTACATGATTTTTGTGGTATAAAGTTTGGTGAGCTATGTGAGCGTGAACCAAAATGTCACAAACACAGCTTGGTTTCACTTTTGCTCTCCTGCCTCAAGCCTTTGGATTGCTGGCTAATAAAATTTGTCTGTATCCAGTCTCTGGTGAGCTCCCAAATCACTACTCATTTTACTACAGTCATGAATTCCATTTATGTAAAAAACGCCAACCTGCAGTGTTTAATTTTACTTGAAAAATAATTTCTGATGTGTTTACAGATGCGGACCAGAAGGATGACCAGATTTTTGAAAAGTTGTTTGCAAAGGTAGATGAATACTTGGCGATGGACACGGTGAAACTCAACCATTTGAAGCTTTGTCTGGCAGAGTTGAACTCGACTGCCGTAAGTTTATAGAAATATTGTTTTAAATGTTGACTTCCATTCCAATTTCAACTACTCTGATTTTTGTTTGTTCCTCTTTCAGTCGCTTCCAAGTGGGTGAATATGTGGAAGCCACGTGCAAACTAAATTGCAGCGTAACCAGAGCCGGAATAATTAACTGGACAGTTGGGAACAGACTGAACATCTTGTATTTCGGCCTAGAGGATGATGACTGTGGGTTTTCCTACTGCCAACAATCCGAAGATGTGCACAAGGCTGGATGGGGCCGTGCGGTTGGAGTCAAAGTGTTTGGTGCCAAACCGATATTCCGGTATCTTACACCTCTTCCTTCCGACTTCCCAGCGGTTCCTGCTGGTGTCAACATTGTGGAGGGTGCAATGTTCGAGATGCGCACCCAATATTTCTCCATAAAATTGTAGCTGCTTACGTGGTGAAGGTACTCCGACACGGCTACTTCATCGCAGGCACGGACTTGAGCTACCCACGGGAGGCGCAGGAAATGGTGGTTCACATAACCAACGAGTATATTTTACCTGTCAACTTCTGTCGGGATCACGGAATAGATTGCAATTTCCTAGGCGGAATGGCACGGCAATATCAACTTTTCTTGGAGGCTTTACCTCAATGAGATGAAGCGGACGGCCTTGGATTTATCCTGTGTGAAGAAGGAGGGAACAAGTTCACCAGAGGCTGCAAAATGGAGGCTGCCGACTTGAAAAGGTCCGATCATTTTGGACCAGCAACTGTGACCAAGGTTTGTGGCCACCTGTTGCTGCTCCACTTTGACGGCTTTCCTCGGACGGATGAGGAGAGCTATCAGTGGACTTCTGCTCATTGTGCTGACATATACCCAGCTGGGTATTGTGAGTGCACGGGAATAAAGTTGAAGGCCAAGCCCGATCGCCCGAATCCGGGAGACATGTTTGAGTTACATGCTCCTCAACCCGAAAATGCTGCGTAGTTGTTGAGAAGAGTTTTGTTGTTGAATTTTAGTCTTTGTGTAGATTTCAGTAGCAGTACACAATATTATTATGTTGAATCTATTAGTATAGTTTGCTAGTTCCCCAGTTTTACAGTAATTACACTTTGATGTGAACATAAGATAAATATGATGATGATTAGGTGTGGAATTTACAAAGAAATTGTAATCAGATTTTGGTGCAGCACCATTAGAAACCATTGTAGTTTATATGACTTGCAAAATGCTATTGTTTGGATTTTCATGTTAAAATATATTGTTAAATATACCTCCCTTTCACTCATTCGACTTCGGTTAGTCTTATATTTTTATATAACTGTTGATGACTTGCTCTTTCATGACGACTAACACGATATCAATGTTCTAACATTTTTGATTATGTCTATAAAATAGCTAATGCTGTGAGAAATTAGAAGAAATTACTATTTACCATTACTGTTTTGTAATGGTTTGTATTCACACTTCATTTTGAGTCAATCCTAATAAAGTTTATGTCACTCTTCATGGTTTGGGCCATGTTTAACTTTTAAATTTGACTGACACTTTAAATCAAAAGCAAATGTCCAGTGTACAGTCAGCATTGTGCATTAGTAACAATTCATTTATTTACAAATTAGCATAGTGCAACTTTCATATTACACCATTAACAATTCATTCATTCAGTGTTAAAATGCAATGGACACGATTGTAATAGGTTTTGAATTGCATGAACAAATATAACTTTACTAAGGGAAATCATAGTCAATTTTTACTTTCAGTTTCATATATACAAACCCAAACACTTCATTGACCTGCATGATGAAACATTTCAAATTATATCAGACGCGTTCATTCAATTTCGCCTTTGTCATTTCAAGGTGAAGCAGAGGTTGATACTGTTGTGTCTAAAATGTAAAATCACAATATATTCATTCATGATGATTTTAAAACACAGACAGGTTTGTGTGTTAGTTTCTTGCACCCAATTCTTCCTCGCTCTCACTGCACTCCATCTGATTTTTCGAGTGTCTCCATATTGTTAGAGTTGTTGGAAAGATTGAGAGTGGGATGGTCAGAGGATCCAGCTAATCTATTTCCCCCCGTTTCTTTCGTGCTCCTCGCTTGGAATGGCTAATATTGTGCACAGATTTTTCATGCATTCTCAATGTATGCTGGGCAGGGTAGCGTTTTGGACATTTTGCACATGCAAACGGACGCTTAGATTCGCCATATAGAAGAATATGATTGGTCAGAGTTTGCCTGGTGTGGAAGTTTTTCCCACAAATGCATCGAGGTTCACCGTTTGACGATTTATCCACAGAGTGAAATTCAGGTCCGATGTTTAAGCCGGGGCTTGAGCTTGGAGTGGCGTCTAATCCATGTAGTTTACGCTCGTGTGATTTGGTTTCCATTTCTGGAGTAGCTGGTAGTTGCTGCGTTTTGCTGGCACTTAACTCATCTGGAAATGACACTGCGGCATTATCAGTATCAAGCTTGAGATCCTGAGTTGTTGCAACTAGCATCTCAATCACGGAGTGAGAAGTGCTCAAATATTTCTCCTTGTCGACCTTCAGCCTTTTCACTTTGTCTTTCCAATCGTGTATCTCTTTCTGGTGAGACAAGTTTACCCCAAGAAGATCCGTTCTCTCGTTGTGTGCTTTCTCCATTATGCCAGCTTTCTCTTATAAAAGGGTCTGTATCGTTTGCTCCGACGTCTCAAGCAGATCCCGAAGATTAGAGTTTTCCATTTTTACTTTCTCGAGTTCATTTTCAGTGAACCCACTCTCTCTTTCCACCCAAGTTTGTCGCTCACTCTCATGACTTACAAGCAAACATATTTCATTATCATCAACCGATTTTAGTAAAATTCGTTGTTTTAGGGGTAAAAACATGCGACGATCACAACTAGATACTTTTCAGCTGCTTAGAGGAAGAAATTTCGGAGCTACAGTCAATTTAATTAGCAGGCGAACGCGTTTCTCAATGCATTTTTAAGGGGCAGCTTGAGATGGTAAAAACTCAAGCACCGTTATGCACTTTGTTCATTTAGAAAGCAAAAGCATGCATTAGTGCTTTTTACGCCGACTGCTTGACGCATAAAATGGTTTTCCATTTTTTCTCTTTCGAAACTACCCCGTTCATGCATAGTGCTTTTGCGGCAACACTGATGAGCATTCCAAAACGTCCCTTTGCACGTTTTATGCATTTCTTTTCATTTTCCTCATGTACCTCATTTCTTTTGTTCTTTGAAAAAATACCCCCATTGTTATTGGAAATTCACCTTTTACCATAAAGGTAAACACGACCGATCTAAAGTTCGTTACTATCTTTTATTCATTAATAAAATGGTAAAGTCAATCCGTTAAATGTCGTTAGGACACTTGAAAAAACTCTCTCCTACAAATACACCGAAACTTCCGAAGTTACTTTCGAGGAACTGGAGTTAGCAGACGGTCTGCTTGGTAAGCATATTTATTAAAACAGGGGTAACAAAATATTCCTAATGCAAACGTAAGTTACCTGAATCATTGAATTTCTGATTTTAAAGCTATAATTGAAAGTTGCGTCTTCTCACCTTTACTGAAGTTGTCGCAAACTGTGACCCTGTGCTACGACGATTATGAACCTGACGACAATTATGAGAACACTGAAGAACAAACCGTTGATGATGAACCAACCGAAGTTTCCTTTGATTTGAAGGCCCGGGCAGTTGAGTACTGGCTAAATGGAAGCTCCGGAAAGAAACTTAAGTGGGAAACCGTCCACAACCGTTACAGATTTATTACCAGCAAACGACAGCTCTACTATTTCCAGGCACAGGTTGAAAGCAAGGAGACTATAAGACAAAGCTAAAAGCGATTTGGGATGGAACTCTAAAGGATTTTAACGAAGCATTGCGAAACAAGCACGCAGTTCACGATATGGACATCGCTCGATGGGGCAGAAAGCATGCTAAAGAAGCAGTTCTTCCAAACTTTAAGGCGTCTTCTTACTGGATTTGGAAGTTCAAGCACGTGAACCGTATATGTTCACGAAAAATTACCAAGGTCGTAACTTCTAACAACACCAAAGAAGATGAACTTATATTAACTGCAGCAAACCAGTTTCGGGAAGAAGTGAAAGCAGAGTTGCTCAACTACACGGCAAGTCATGTTTTCAATATGGATCAAAGTGGTTTTAACTACGAAATGGCTTCTCGCAGAGCTCTCAACATTAAAGGAACGAAAAAACCGACAGTCCTTGTTACCTCCATTAATGCAACTACCCATTCGTACACAATACAACCAATGACAACACTTGATGGTAAACTTATGAGCCCATTATTTATCTGTTACAAGAAGCAACCGGTGTATTTGTCCGAAAGTCAGCCAAGCTTTATTTGAAGCGCGAGAACGTTATTGTGAAGTGTTCCAAATCGGGTAAAATGAGCAAAGAACTAATGAAAAACTGGTTTGAAAGCGCATTCCTTCCGGCAACATCTATGGAATCCCTCCTAATTCTTGACTCGTGGTCAGGTCATGACGAAAAGTACATGTCAGAAGCTTGTCCAGAAAAAAAGTCATGCAAAATTATGAAAATTCCACCAAAAACCACCTCAATTGCCCAACCATTAGATGTGTACTTTTTCAGACAATGGAAACTATTTGCAAGAAAAATCTACGAGCGAGTGTCTTTGGATCAATTGCCTATCAACCTGAAGGACCGAAACAACATCATCAAGCTACAATCTTTGATTCATAATCAGTTATCATCTCCAGCATTCCAAAAGATGATTCAGTACTCATGGTACAAGGCAGGTTATTCAGAAAATTCTCCTGGAAAGTTTGAAAACGTATTGGAAGTATGCTTCAAGTTCACTAGTGACTTGTGTACAGAAGATTGCTCACAATGTACAGAGGGTGTATTTTTGGTGTGTAGTTGGTGCAAGCAGCCACTATGCTTTTCCCATTTTTTTAACGCTTATCATTTTTGTAGTGAATTTAATGAATGATTGTTTTGATTTGAACTGATTTTAATATTAAATAAAATGCTATAATAGCATTGTGAAATGTTTTCCTGTCTAATTTTTGACAAGCTGTAAATATTATAGAGGCTGCACTGTTTCCGTTGCTTATGCTAAAATTACTGTATTCATTTTTATGAAATAAATATTTTGTAATTATATAAAGAACAATTGTGTTCTTCTAGTTTTCCAAAAATATACTATATTTAATGATTGAAATGACGACCACTATGATAACATTGCGCGTGCAGCCTATGAACTAATGCGCCCGCTAATTAAATTGCCTGTAGCTCCGAAATTTCTTCCTCTAAGCAGCTGAAAAGTATCTAGTTGTGATCGTCGCATGTTTTTACCCCTAAAACAACGAATTTTACTAAAATCGGTTGATGATAATGAAATATGTTTGCTTGTAAGATATTTTGGAGTGTAATTCGCTTTTCAGTACTTGCAATTCGTCAGTCAGCCTTTTATGTTGAAGCTCTAGTTCCTCGTAATTTGCTTTTGAAGGGCGAGCTCTGTTTCTAGTTGTTCCTTTTCTTTCAGCACACTTTTTAGAGTAGTCATGCTTTCATGAAGCTGTTCAACAGCACATTGGCGTTGTTGCTCAGTCTGAGCTGTTACCATTTTCTCCATTCCAATTTGTTGAAGGAGTTGTTCGGTTTCCCGATGCTTTCCTGGTAGCACAAACTGTTCAATGTGGAACAGCCTTGTTTGGAGCTGACAGTTTTCAGCCCTCAGTTGAGCAATTTGTTCCTCCATTTGCTCTTTGCCAAGGGCTCCTCCAACTTGATGGAACTCTTTTTTCTCACACCCAGGACTGCTGCAAAACAGATGCCAAGACAACTGGCTGTCAACGTCATTCGCAGATTTTAACTTGGAATCAATTTCCATTTCCATACTCCTTTCAAGCTTTGGCAGGAAGTGAAACGTTGAGTTTGATGTTTCAAAATTCAAGCACTTTTCTTATATATTTCCAAACAAACAACGTGGTCTTTAAGAATTGACTTTTAAAACATTTCTTCTTAATTGTTAAAATAGTTGTTAAGTTAATTCAAGAAATTATAAAAAATCAAACAAGTCTGCTTCTTTTGAGTTTTAGAAGCTCTTTCAACTGTTCACATACATTCCCTTTAGGTCGTACCTGTGAAAATATATAGACTATGCTTGTCACGTTCACGTACTATTGGCATTGGGGTTTTTTTACACGCCATCACTCCACAAGCAATTATTTGAGTTATCTGAAGGTTATTTTTAGTAAGGGAAATACCTACGGATGGTGGCTGCCAAAAAGTCTATGTTCTCTTTGTACAAAATGCATTATGTGAACCTCTCAAAGAAATGTTATTATAAGTTAGGATTTTAAGGTGATGTTTTGCATTACCGTGCACTTGTGTGCGTTGTTTGTGGATTCATATAGAGTCAGGTTCTTGCAACGAGCATCAGACATCACGGAACCTAGGCATACCTTTAAACATTCCAATAAAACTCTCACAAAAGATACGTCCTATTCTTTACTGAAACATTATACAGATCTTAACAATGGAATGAAAAAAGGTTTTAAAATCCCTTTTAACACTTCGAACCCAATATGTGTTGATTTAGATACCTTGAATCATTCATAATCCTCACCAACCCAGGTGCTCGACAAGCTTAACTGAACTGTAAGAATTAAGCTGTTTGTACTTTACATCAATATAAAAGTGGAGTTCCCTCTACGACCTGTGAACGGGTAAGCCACGATATGGCTTTCGCAAGAAGATGTTCATTTGTTAATAGTCGTTGATACTACGTTCATCGTTTGTTTTATTACTTGTTTTACTTTTTGAGCTATTGCACACCACAAAAATCATGCATTTAGTTCTGGTTGATTGATTGATGGGGAAATATGAGAATTTTTTATAATTCGGCTGGATATATAGAATAGCTCTGAGGTAACGCTAGACATAACCAGGACAGCCCGTTTCAGGAAAAGAAGTGCAAGTACGTTTTCTTTCAGTCTATCCCTTTTCGTAGCATGCTCAAACCGGAATAGAACAACTTGTTTGCACTTTCACCTGGGCAAATTTTTTAATTAATATTTTTCTCGATCAATTCCTTATAATAATGACATTAAATTTATTTTATATTTGAGTTCTTATCACAACAATGGATAGTCTTATTTAATATCTAAATCAGATTGTTGTGGGATTAATTCTAAAATATTTGCACTTAAATCGCAACGTTTTTAAATCAGACTGAAATAAGCAAACGAACTCACCAATAAATTTGTTTGGCTCCATTAAACCTACACAAAATGGTAGTTTCAAAAGACATCCGGTGCTGTCTTCTTAGATGTAGAGAGTTTCCGTGGTTTTCAATCACCACATGAAGGAAAGTCAGTTGAAACCTATTTCTACACCCATTTCAAATAGTTACGGCTGCCGTGTCTGGAGAAATATAATATAGCAGAACCTGGAAGGCTTACTTTAAATTATGCTTTAAACCATGGGCTCCACAGATAAAGCTGAATGGGCACTGGGAATTACTAATTGCTGTCAGGATCTGGAGGGGTTAGTCAAAGAATCTGATGGCGTAGTAGAACTAAAGCATGATGGCAAGAGAAAGTCAAGATCCGCTACTTTTCTGAATCTCTCAAAATAGAGTCAAGGAGAGACGTCAACCCGATTCCTGTACTTGTCATTGTGTGCAGCCATTCTGAATGGAGATGTGGGGTTAAATATGGCACTTATTGCATTGTTCGAGTATTCATTTTTTATATTTTACAACTAATAATGATTTATGTATGTATGAAACTTCCTCAGAATTATTTTTCAGCATTTTCCTGCTCAGCTTCGAAATGATATTACAAATGATTCATTATCGCATTAAAATGTAAACATTCTCATCATTCACTAAAATTAAAGATGCACTAGGAATCAAAGCGAATGTCCCACAACTTCAGGCACATTGTTTTGCAAAACATGCGTTCACTGCGTATTCTTCGCGAAGACCGTGTAAATTCTGTGCTCGTTTTGGTCAAAGGGTAGAGTAGATGATTTATGTTTGTTTGTGGTATATGTGAAGGAAAAAAGGTAAGTGTATATGAAGTAATAGTTACCAACAGTTCAAGAAATGGAAGTTGCACTATATAGAAAAGTTTGTATAATAAAATAATTTAATACTTTTCCCACATTTCAACTTAAATACACCGGGTGAAACAACAATAATACAATACAAGTTCGCTAAGGTTCATTAGCACATAATCTTATCGGGTAGTACTGCAAAACATGCATAATCAACTATCAATACTTGAATTAAATCCTAAATACATTACAAAACCTCTAACGTAATTTGCCTTAACAATAGTTAGTTAATTAATATGGACTCTCTATTTCGATTTTATTAACCTTCAACTTACACCGTACATCTACCTAATTATCTCCATCAGTCCTTCTTTCTCTCCTCCCACACAAGTCGCTTCTACGGAAGGGTTGCCAGTAAAGTCAGATCCAGTGGGGCTTCCTGTAGTAAAGCGATATCCAACTCATTAGCTTTTGAAGTCTTCCTGCTGCTTTTCCTGGTCCCTTTTGTCTTTGTTGTCGATTTTCTAACGCGCTTGCGAGCATTGGTCGTTGATTGGAATACACCATGCGTCTTCAAGTGTTCGTTAAGGAGCTCTGTCGATTGAAAACAACGTCCACACACGCTGCAAGGCATGGAATTACTGCCATTCACCCTCGGAATACTCTTTCCTTTCCTCCTATTCCTGCGTCTTTTCCCAGCGCTTTCCCCTGACGCAGTTGTTGCTACAGATTTCCTAAAAAGCTTGCTGTTGTGAGTTCTCTGTTCTCCTGCTGCAATGGCTGCCTCTCGCTCTTCATCATTCTTGTGGCTGAATTTGTGATTCAGAATGCCACTCAGGCCAGTACCCCTTCGAAACGGCTTCTTGCAGATGTCGCATTCAGGATTCGCATCAGGAGGATGTGTACTCCTGTGTTTTTTTTCAGCTCTTTCAAGCTTCCAAACTTTGCAAAGCACAGCACACAAATTGGTTCCGTAGCACGACGTTGCTTTGGCAGACATGGTTCCTCTGGGAAAAAGAAATAGTTTGGCTCATAATCTGCAAATTATGAATATCACAGAACTTTGGAACATTTTAAAAAGTAAACGCTTACTTTTGTGCTCGTGTAGAATATGAGTTTTGATAACCATAAAGGGTGAAGCCTTCTTGTTGTAAGGGATTGGGAGTGGAGTGTTGTAATCGCATGCTCCACACTGCAGGAACTCCATCTCTGAGTGTGCCCCAGTCCCAAACATCCTATGGATCTGCACTCCTTCGAACCGCATTCCCTTCCGCTTTTCCCGATTGAACACGTAGATTGGCAACCCACCAACATTTTCATCCTCCACCAGCTCAGCATCATCAAAATTGTCATTGGGAGCTGGTTCCCTGTAAATAAATCAAAGAATTGAGTTTGCATATTCGCCGAATACTTACTAAATTTTGAACCCCGTTTTGTTCACTCACATAACTTCCTGCTTTATGTCCATCAGTTGAACCATGTCACCAAGAACAGGCTGGTCGACTTCCATCCAGTCACCATCATCATTGAGCTCCGGCTCCTCGCTGTTAATGTCATTTTTTCATGAGTAGTAATATATTTACAGTGGTTCTCAGTCAATCAGTCAAAATGTAGATTTATTATTTGGAATTGAACCTACCTTAGCTCCTGCTTTATCTCTGACAGAAGAATAAATTGTTCGTCAACTGGAACTGGGTCTGGAATTGCCTCTTGACCTTCATATTTATCCCTCAATACGAAATCATCAGCAGAACAATCCACCAAAGATGCTCCTGCTTGGACCTCGTCGTTTGGGAATGAGAAGCTTGGATTTTCTTTCTTTCTTTTTGTGAGCTTGTCGATGCAAACTGAAAATAAATAGATAGCTGTAGAGTTCACAAAAGAAAATATAATGATGAAAATGAATGACTGAATGAATAATGCCTCATTATAACTTCATACCGCCCAGAAGAAGATGCTTCAATTTATTACGCTGTGGCTGAATTTTCAGTCTTTTGTCAGAAGAGCCAGGATGATTGAGCTGCTCCCTTTCTTCCGCCATGTCAAGTGTCTCATCAACTTGGATGATGAACCTTTCCAAAGTTTCTCTCAGTTCCCAGAGTCGCAGCATAATGGAATAGCATTCATGACAAAATGAAAACCCTCCATTGTTGCAACCGCTTGGATACACATTTTTGCAAAATTTCTGAATGAATTCTTGCATTCCTGCATCGTCCCATGGAGGAATCGGGCCCTTAATTCGGTTGGGGCAGAGGCGACATGGAACACTTTCGCGCTTGACTTTGGAAATTATATCACCTCCGGATCCTGACATCCGTCCTTTGGACGCTGAACCCGCCGTTTTGTTGTTAGAGCTATTCATCCTTCGTAAGTTCAACGAGTTGTAATAACTTCAGTGCTGATAGTTGGTAGCAAATTTTTGTAAAAACATCAAAAAAGATTGAAAAGTTAACGATTGCAAAATGTATTTAGCTTAATAAAACTAACAACTTCAGCAGTCAAACTGAGCCACTCACAGCTTTTCCTCGCTTTTTACTAGTGAAATGAACAGAAAGAGACGGAAATTGCCTTCAGGATTTATAGTTATTATCACTTCCTGAAAACCTTGGGTAAGAAAGATCTCGTTCATCCTGCTACTCACACTGCAACAACGAGAAGGCGAAGAAAAAGAAATCAAGAACGGACACGATTTTCACACCTCTCACGCACATCCCATCAAAATACGAAAAACGTTTTCGTGCTTGTAAATGCGAGTTGAGACTTGCTGGAACGACAGGACTGCCACCCAATGTAGGAATTTGTGGCAGGATTTGTGGAGTACTAAATGCTGTCTTTGACCTTGAACTTCTTTTTACCATTTTGGTGTTTCGCAAAGGTGTGTGGAATGTGTGTGAACGATAATTTAATGAAACGAAGTTTTAATGAAGCGAGTGAAATTAGTTTGTATGCCTGGGTAGTGGTATGTTGTTTTCCTCGATTAAATGCTTTTGAATATACGAAAAAGTGTCACATTTCCTTTCAGACCTTAATCAGTGCAGTGTCGATATTTACTTTGAAGCTTGCTTGTTACATAAATATAGGTAATCACATTTTCTTTTCTTTGCTCGCGTCAATTCAGCACTTGAGTTCTTTATATTAGAATTGCATATTAATTTAACAAAATTTCCCCTTAGAGTCGTCCATTTCAAATGCAACTGTTGTATGGTGATGGTGGGTGGGGATTGAAGGCCAGCGTTACGAAGCATGACAGGGGTGAAGGGGTGGGTGGAGCCCAGCGTGACCGTTTGAAAAGATTTCAATCCTATTGATCATCAGCATCAAGTCATAAATTGTTAACATTCTCGTTTTGCCAACGCTTGTTCAATGCTCGTATACTTTGACGAGTTTGAAGTGCATAAACTATTATGCTGCGTTGATATGAAAGTTGTTCCGTTCATTATTATGTTGAATCTGCTTCGCTTGTCGACTCGTCACCTCTCCAAATGCTATGACTACTTCCTTTTCCTCTGAACCCTGATCTGGATCTTCTACAATGAAACCGACCTCACTTTTTATCATCTCTTCCAACATTCTGCCTCCATATACTCATTTACGTATGAACTCAGACCGAGGAATTCCAGTTTTTCCATATTTTTAATCCTGAGAAGAAGAACTGCCTTCATAGTAGGATTATGGGCTTGCAAGGCAATATTTTTTAAGGGAAACATGTGTTGCCTGTCACATTGCGTCGTGTTTTACAAAGTCAACTCAACATCACACAGAAGCAGTGCTTGGTTCGGGTACAGTAAGACGAAAATACACTTCCTAGTTAAACGCTCTGAGTAAGCTGACGAATATATGACGCATCTGTGAATACTCAAAAGGCGAACAAACCCATAACATTCGGTCACAAAAGACAGTGTTTTAATGTTCAAGGATTAAACTTCCATTGTACTGAAAAGTCCGGTGCGTAAAATCAAGGTATAGATTGGAAAGTACATATTTGTCTAAAAGGAATACCCTTCACACAATTTTGGATGTCTATGTGTCCCCTTGTCAAATGAATTCTGTGCTTGAAGGCCTTGCGTACGGGAGCACTTCCTAGTTAAACGCAGGCATATAAACTACATTGCGTCGTGTTTGACAAAGCCAACTCAACATCACACGGAAGCAGTGCTTGGTTCGGGTACAGTAAGACGAAAATACACTTCCTAGTTAAACGCTCTGAGTAAGCTGACGTATATATGACGCATCTGTGAATACTCAAAAGGCGAACAAACCCATAACATTCGGTCACAAAAGACAATGTTTTAATGTTCAAGGATTAAACTTCCATTGTACTGAAAAGTCCGGTGCGTAAAATCAAGGTATAGATTGGAAAGTACATATTTGTCTAAAAGGAATACCCTTCACACAATTTTGGATGTCTCTCCTGCGGTTCTGCATGTGGAAAAACTTGAGGGATTTATAACCATTTTACCTTGTCATGTTTTAATGGCTATATAAACTTGAAAGTCTTACTTCATTCACATTTCATATGAAAGTACTTGAAGTAGAAATCCTGACGTTTCTACAAAATGGGTAAGCATACCTGATCTTAATGCAACCATATTTACATTCAGACCTGCCCAAGGGTCTAACTGACAATGAGTTGTCAAAAAACTTTTATTCATGCTATATTTAAGTAGTGGAAAGTGAACCTTCCCAATTTAGTGTTTGACTGACTTTCATGAACGTTCAAGCCACTTCTCATCTCCGACATAGGTTTTGTTACATAAAACCTTCCTTATCGCTTCATTTTAAAGCGTTTGTGTTGTTTTATTACACTACTAATTTTTTAAACGCGCTGTCGATTTTCAAAATACCATGCCTGTGTTTACCTTCAAGCACTGCCTCTTCTGCTACAAGGAAGATTCATCCGACTCAATCAAGTGCGCAACCGAAATGCAGAAATTTGCCGAAGATTCTGCACACTCTCAAGCCGCTATTTGGACCTGGATCCTTCACATTTCTCACCAAACCAAACGCTAAGTTCCAAACTCAGCGTGAACATGGAACGTGTTTGTGATGATTGTTTAAAGTATGCTTCATCCTTTTGCGATATGTACAGTCAGGTGGAATATCTCAAAGATGCAGATGGATTGCAGAATTACTGAAATTTGCAAGTGATGCGTATGCAGATGGAGAAGCTCTCACAATGCCGAATTTAGACAAAAGTTAAAAAGTAAAACGGAAAGCGTTGGGGGACAATGGTGGATATTGATGAGTTTCGAAGTGGATTTCTAAAAGCAGGTAATTTTTAGAAAAACAGCATAATGTTTGTTGAGTTTGTGAAGCAGAGGTTGATTTATGATATTTATTTCAGCCTCCGCAAATAGCAACAGCTCCGGACCACGGCTGCTTGTCAAGAAGTTAATTGAGGAATCATCATTTGCGGACGAACTGACTCGGACGAATCGTACTTCATTCCAATCACTCCTGTTAAAAGGAAGAAAGCTGTCAAGCGCAGTCCAAGTCCACAAGCCAGTTCATCCCAACCCAAATCTTCAGATCCCTCAGGGATTGATAATGACGTGAAAATAAAGATAGAAGTTGCGAAGCTTGTCAGTTAAGGTAAATGTTATAAAAAACTTGAATTAGATTTTGTTTGCAATTTCATGACATGACATGGCATCATTTACAGGAGCGGGGTATAGATGAAATCACTAACCGACCAGAACCCCCCTCTGATAAATCTCATAACAAACCTAATGCTGATAGATGCGGGAGCACATCAGAGCCAACCGCAGTTCGGAATGTTCCAAGTTCCAATTTCGGAGTTGTGAAATCAGAAACAAAGGGTTTCAAATGTGGAAAGTGTCCCAAAGGCTTCAAAAGTAGGCATGAGCTTCGGAAACATGAGGCTAAAATTCACCGTATTTACGCAGTAGAGTATGTGTGTCCGATTTGTGATGGGAAGCATAAATACCGAACAAACTTTCACACTCACCTCAGAAAGTTAGTACAAATTTTTCAGTTTAAATCATTTCCAAATGCGTTCAACACCTAAATGCAGCTGTGTTTCTATTTTTTGCTCTGTGTTACACAGACCCTCCCAGAAGTGCTTGAGAATGCGACCAAAAAACTTTGACTATCTCTCCGTAGACATTGACGAAAACACCAGAGAAGATTAATTAATTTGAAGGAAAGGGACGAGTTTATATGTTGCAAAATAATACCATTTTACTATAAATGATTGTTATCCGCCATTCATAAATTGTAAATATAGTTAGTTTTTGGGTATAAAACAAAGTATTGTGAAAAACAGTTGATAGATAGTATAATAATTTATACTTTCATTTATATGAAATAAAAATTTGAATTACTTTGGTTTACCATTAATAAGTGTAGTAGATCATTTTGTTATTCTCTCAATGATATTCTGCAGGTGATTCTATGGTTCATTCATTAATATCTTTCTTTCCATCATGAAAGCATTATCCTTTGAATGCGCTCAGCCTGAAGTAAAGGAATGAAAGTAGTCACAAATGCAACAGATTTCTGCATATCATGAATAACCTTAAAACACGACAGCTGGGCTAGTGAAGCAAAGTTGAGAGGTGTAATACATTTTCAATAGTTTTTTATCCATTTCTGACTCATCAAGACATTCTATTAAATCAATACATAATACATATGTTTTGGGTTAATTTCAAACATTGTATTTTTATTGATCTGAATAAAATAGTAAAATCTACCGTGACAATGATAGCCCAACTTCTCATAACCTTTATTGATAAAAAAGCTTAATTAGCCTGAAAATTACGTAGAAAGAATTATACACATAAAACACCTCATCTGTATTTCCAAATACACACCGAAATCATGTCCTATTTCACTTGATTGTCGAATGATGAGAAACTGTCTGAAAAAATGAGAATTACTTTATCTCCATTAAACACTCTTCAACATTAAAGGCGTCGAAACTAAAAGTTGGCGGACGGAGCCCTAAGCACTTGGCGGATGGTCTATGGAAGTATTCCAAAATCCCAATTGTATGCCATGTTAATAAATAGTAATAATCATAGGACTATGTTTCAAAATTGGATTAAATTGATAACACTTACCTTTGCATATGTTTTCTAAACATGTGTTGGTACTTATGAGAGCTTCCACAATAAGGGCAAACGTAGTACTTCGTGGCGTTGACGTGAATAGCCACGTCATGAACCTTAAATGATCTTCGCGTTCCGAAAATTTTTTGGACACTTGGGACATTTTACAGGTTTGTGTTGTAATTCTTCTGGTTGCAACTAAAAGTAAACGAGTAAAGCGTTCAGTTAGTAAAAATCATGATAAACATCATTTATCCTCTTTCTATTGCAAATATTACTCACAATGGCTTCAGCTGATGTCTCAGATGAAATATTCTCATTTTGCCCCAACGATTGATCTTCCGTAACTAGCAAAATGTTGAACACGGTGCTCTCCTCTAATTGTCCAAGCCGAGGATCACAGTCAGCCTCCAGCCGCTTATCACGATTAAAGCTATGACACTCGTCCAGCATCCCAGTCAACTCCTCGTAATCGAAATCAGAAAAAGTTTCGCTTTGATCGTGTAATGGTCGGATGTTTCTTCACTCCTATGCTGATATGGATTTGCAATGAGTACAAGCTCCAGTACGAAATCCATTTCTTCTCCTTCCGTTTGGAAAGCTCCGCTTCCAACCTCATCACTAGTATCATGTTGTCTATCCATTGTGTCTGGAACTGGAGAAAGAGCATTATCAATTGTAATAAAATTGAGTGGAGTAGGATTGCTCTCTGCTTTTCTCCGTTTAGCAGATGTGAGTGAGAATTCATTGTCCTTGGAATTGCTCTCAGAACCATTCCTACTTTCATTGGCTCCCTCCTCCAAAATTTCATTCGCAGCTTTCCTTTTTTCATGCTTTGTTTTCTCTTGCATCACAATTTCTTGGGAAGAGTCTTTCAATGATGGTTGAGATGATAATTCATCAGTAGTTGAAAAAACTTCACATATTTCCATGTTCTTCGCAACCTCCTCAAAGTAATCCTTATCAGCACTGCTGGACTCTGCAGCTAATTGTTGTCGGATTGAATGTTTCGCCATCAAACGAGCTAAGGGTTTCTTCTCAGCAGCTAAAAATAATTTAACGTTTGTAAAGTAAAAACTTAATTTGATAAGAAGAGTCTAAATATGTTGTTTAAAGTTTTTTCATACCTGCTTTCAAAAATCGGGCTCGAAACTTCTCAATTTTCACCATATCACTCTCCGACTCTTCCAGTTTCTCGGCAAAAGCGTTTCGCGAAACAACAGAGTGATTTGTTAGCGTCGGTCATTATAGTACAGACAGATAACTAACGTCAGATATGATAAGCTGGTTTACCAAGTTGGATCACTTTTAGAAAATGGTTTATTTGAATTTATGTTCGATTTCTTTGCTGTAAAATGTCTTTGTGTTTTACTTTTAATAAAAAGTCAGAAAGGAATGTGTAGTGAAAGAGAATGTTCATCTGCTGCTAAGCTACAAGACCGGAATGGTTGTGGAATATTTGTAAATGTACGCTAATCCGTGTGTGAGTAGGAACAAATGTTTTCAAGGTGAAAAAAATTTTTGCATCACCGATCATTGAACTTTTATAGTATATCGATAGACAATGTATAACTGTGCAAAAGTCTGTATTTTAGCTTTGGGGGTAAGTTGAGACAACTGTGCTGGGGCTGCTGAAGGCCAATCGACGAATGCGATTTACTCGGTCAGGTATTGGACGATTGGACTGAATTTGGGAAGCAGTCGCTTGTGCAATTCCCCAGACCGAATTTTTTTCGCGATTTATCAAATTTCGAATTTGGCGCAAGATATGGAAGTTTGAAATTATCAATTTGGAAGTCGAGTTTGACCACTTCGACAAACAAAAGGTTTACAGGGCGTTTCACCGTGTATTCTACAACATTAACGTTGGAATAAATATTTGATGTTCAAATTTGTTGTTGGCCGGAGTGGTCAATCGACTTCCAAAATTGATGAATTTCAAAACTTCCATATCTGCGCCGAAATTCGAATTTGAATGAAAAAATTCGTCTGGCCGAATTGCACAAAGCGACGTTTTCCCCCAAATTCAGGTCATCGTCAAGTACTGACCGATGTAAATACGCATTCCGTCGATTGCCTTTCAAGACAGCCCAAGCACAGTTGTCTCAACTTAGCCCCAAAGCCATAAATACAGACTTTGCAGCAGTTCCACCTCAATTTGTCTATCGATATATAACAAAGCTTCTTGATCGTGCATCGCAAAATCTTTCCTTCACTGAAAAATTTGTTCGCTACTGCAGTTGTACTACAGCACATGCATCATGAGCAGAACTGAAAAAAGTAACGCTCACAGCTTAATCCTCGCACTCTTACACAAGGGACTAAAATGATACGCGATTGGAAATCACATAAAGTGCAACCGGTCTAGGCTAATCAATAGGTAACCTCTATAAAACGGACCTGACGAATATTTCGCCCCATTTTGTAACAGTCATCTAAATATGTGCTTAAACATAATCCATACTCACACTAGCACGGAGACCTGAACTTTTGGTAACAGTTTTGAGTGAGCTGACTCTTGCATTGATTTACTTACTCTTCAGTAATTCCAAGTTATGGATGATAGACTAAACGGAACCACAGATGCTAAATGCGTTTAAATTGTAAGTAAAGAAGTATACAACTCAAAAGGATATGACGGTTTATATCCTAATGCAATTAAACCAGAATCTTCATAGAGCAAGCTTTATGTTGAAAGTTGGAAATGTGAAACCAAATGCCTCCATTAGTAGCTACAAAATACAATGGAACAAAAAAAGAACAGATAACGTCTTGTGCTTATTATTGTGAGGTTACAAAACATCTACCGGAATCTACCCATATTCAGATGACTGAAATTCTCTTGAATTCTATAGGGATGGTGGTCAATGAAAAATCAATATCAAATGCAATAACTGTTTGCAAATGTGGCATAAATGTTGAAACAAAATCAACTCAGTATTTAAATTATCACCACGTATTTACTTATCGATGATGATGATACAGATAAATTACTGAAGATTTAGAGTTAAATATATACAGGTCATACTGCATGATTACTATCAGCCGTTATATATACAAGTTATATAACTAGTAGGACAGAAAGTTATATGAACTAGGTATACTTGCAACATATAGACCGACTAATTCCCTTAATATCTCCTATATCACCTTATATCCACATTAATAGCATTATTATAACCTTATATCACCCTATGTAACCCTATATCACCGTATATACCTTATATAACTATACGGTTATATGTATCACATGAATATATCCCTAAAAATACCACTCTTGGATCCCTGAAAAGGGTTCCTTCATTGGGTATGCCTTAACACGTGGTGCGGAGCAACGATGAACAACCTTTCTAGGCCGAATCCAAAATGCAACTGAAGTTTTTTCATGGTATTCATGTATACATGCAATGTGCATATCCCCTTTTTTTTTGTTAATGGAATGTAGTGGTCATTATTACATGATCCTCATTTTAATTATATTTCCATTTTTATTGAATAATTATCACTCAAAATAAAATAATATGCATAATATTTGTAATAAATATGGTATCATGAATCATAAATGTGTAAAAACTAATACCAATGAATCACACGCATATTAATACAATTTACTATACATAATATTTATCCATCGGATACATTTTGCTAAAATGTATGTACTTTGGCAAAGCATTGACAAGATTTCGTTAACGTATCACGACATTTTTAAGCCTTGCTCTACACACGATTATTACATGTAAGTTTTTCCGAGATACATTAAAACTAAAAAGTACGGTTTGTGACAATGTATACGAATGCTATCATTGTACGACATACATCAATGCATGAAGTTCCTTATATGTCTTTTCTTTGACAAGATTTATCATAAACTCGATAACGTGTATGTACAATTTTTGGTATAGGTACAACATGCTATACATATTACTGCAACGATGTTGCTTATAGTATTTAAGTTTTTCCTAAGGTACGTGAATCACTAAGAATACATGCTGACTTTTAGGGATTTTTACGCTTTACTTACATAAGTTGCTTTTGTTTCACAAAATAATACATACGAAACTCTTGATGGTATGTACTTCTACACGTAGGGAGGATATGAAAACTAAAGCGCATTCCTCATGCACTTGTGAAAGATTTGCTGCTCCTTTCCTGCATCAATCGTCTTGTTTTGACGCATGCTGGAGCGAAGAAGAAGAAACTGCATACAATTCATCTCAGCCATTTTCATCTTCATTTCTATACAATACAACAAAAAAAAAGTACATTAGATGGGTCATGTTTTTCTTAAAAATATATTTTTACAATGGATGGGTCATGTTTTCTGATATATATATATATAATGATCATTATCAATCATTTCGAAAAGTACCTTTTTTGGAGAATGTCGTAGTAGCATTCTGGGTTGATGGAAGGGCTATCGGTCCGGATTCATGATGAAAAACCTCATCTGAAAGAAAATAAAAACAAATAAGTACATAAGTTGGACGCATTCAAGCATTTGTATTTGTACAACAGAAACACTGGAGCTTATAGAAATGCAAGAAATACCTTTTGAGCATCCTGAAAGCGTACGTAGTGTGAATGGGAAGGTCATCCTTGGTCCATCCGAACAAGTTGAGTTGGTTAGGGAATAATGGTAGAGACACCCTTTGTGCTTGAGACATTCAATGCATGATGAAAAGTTGCAGTTGATGGCATATCCAACACCAACAATGCACAAGAACAGCGCAAAATATTTCATTTTGAACTACGTTTTGATTGTAAACGAACAAATAAAAACTTGATTGCGATTATTGCAATGACGTGAAAATCAAATCTACTTCTGATTGTTTTATTCTCTTGTAATTGGATGTTACGTAATAATAATAGATATGAACACTGGTATTATCCTCAAAAGAAACAATATGTGGCTGTTTTTCTGAAAATGATAGTTTTCTTTAGTTCTCTTCCACTCTGTTTCTCTATTTTCTAAAAAATGGAGTTGAGCCACAATTTTACTCACTTTACTTACACTACTGCAAAACAATATTATGATGATCATAAAACCAAGTATGATGTCTGGACAAACGTATATGCACAAATGAACCAGCAAATATATTTGCGACACGAATCGTCATTGAGGGAATGAAAATGCGTCGTACGACACGTGTTAATGCTTTGCATGAGATCATTGCTAAAATCTTATTAAAGAAACGTTTTGATCAAGCGAGAAAAAAAAAACATCACTTTAAGATACGAATCGACTGATACACATACTGTATTATAAAAATATGATAAACATCTTTGTTTGTCCATAGCATGTCGAGCTGTTGGTCTGCTGCTTTACTTTTACTGTACTTTATGATTTGATGCATGATGAGATGCAGTACAGTTCTCCACAATTTCATGGTTTTGTATAGCTAAAATATGAATGGTGTGATGCATTTCTTTGTGTGTTAAGGATTATTGTATGCATCCTTGCGACAACTCCTATTATGATTCTTTATACGCATATGAATTTTGCTTAAAACTGACCAAAAACGTTTTGATCAAGTGAAAAACATCCATTTCAGATACGAATCAACTGATACACATACTTTATAATGAACTATGATAAATATCTTTGTTCGTTCATAGCATGCCGAGCTGTTGATCGTTTTCTGTACTATTGCTGTACATTCTATGATGTGTTGCAAGTAGAAGTGGTGAAGATTACAGAGCACAATCTTCAAAACCCTCATTGTTTCGTATAGCTAAAACAAAAAGAGTGTGATGGATACATTACTTGGTTTGTTACAGGTTGTTGTATGTATCCTTGAGAAGGTTCATATTATTTATACACATCATCTTTGTTATACCAATGCTGAAATAGACAAAATATGACTAGTCCTATGTTATTTGTTGTACCAAAAGATTCTTTTTGTACACTACTCAGAATCTTTTCCTTTGATACATGAGCAGGCTAGCAACAAAGCATCGTACAGTTTCATGAAAATCCAAAAGCATCGTGTTTTCTTTTCTTGAAAAACCAATACATCTTGTCATTTCATGAAACACCATCGCATGAAACCAAATCATGAAAAAACAATTTGATACCAACTGTCAAAACCTTTTGTGTACTGATGCGGATTTTTTCTCTCGTTATCAGTAACTGTGTTAGTATAACAGTTTTTTTTACTTCATCCAACCTTTATTTTTTGAGAAAGATGAGACTATGGAGTAAAGTAAAAATGTAAAGAACCGTGAAGAAAGGTTCATTTGATTTCTTGTATTATGTCAGAGCCTCTACACATCACCCGAAGATTGAATTGATTTCAGTTGTCAAAATCTGAATTGATGTGGATATATGCGTATGCATGGGTTTTTCACCTGTTACCTGTATTTTTGTCAACAAAAATGATCAAGTGTCCTTCAGCCTGGCTAATATTGCATAAGAAACAATAGAAAGGTAAACATGTAAAGAAAAGTGAAATTTGTTTTTCTTGCATTCCATAATAATTTGAGATGAGGATTACTTTTTCCCACAAAACAAAAAAAAAACATCAACAGTCAACATACCTCAGTTAACTTGCTTGTGCACTTGCTCTGTTCGATCGTGAGTTGTATAAATACAGAACGTGGTTTTTATTCTTCATCACTCGAGTTATAACATTACTAACAAACATGTCGCTCTCAAAGCATTCCAACGAGGTTCAACTTGTTGAACCGATAATAGCGAATGTGACCAACACCCGACAGACATACTGCCCAGGCTTTAATGTGATTGAGTGGACATTGTATCCCAAAGAAGGCGTGAATTTCACTCGTGTCATTAAAAAACAACAGAAAAAGTTTTTTTCGGAAGTAAAAGTGCATACTGTTGTCTGTGAACATAAAGCTAATGAATGCCGGACTGATACAGAAATGGAGTATTTCTTGCAAAACTGTTTTGCACAAGGAATTCTGAATGTAAATCAGTGGTGTGAACTATTTACCGCATGAAAGGATCAAAACTGTCAAGAAAGAAAAATAATCTGTGCCCAGGTTTTAAGCTGAAATCATCGAATTTGTTATATCCACCCCATTTAGATCGACTAGTGCCGGGTGTACACTATGACATAAAAACAAAAGAAGCTGAACGTGAACAGTGTAATCACAAGCCTTGTGATTATGCATCAAAATGCAAGTTTGCTATAATTAAAGCCTACGCCAATCAATTCCTACCTCCGGAGTTTGATTGTATTCATGGATTAGGTGAGAAATGTTATGTTTTAGGTTTAAATTCTACAACATAGCTTTGTAATAATAATTTCACAGCAAGCTTATCATTGAAATACGTTTACCAACAGATCCATTATTTTATTGGAAAGAACATGGATGGGCATCCACAATCAACAAGTGGAGAGTGGCAGAGTTTAAAAAGCACAAGACTAGCCCTGTCGATAAGGATTTCTGGTTGAATCCAGATGAATGGCCAAGAAAGGACGACGAAGACTTTTCAGACCTACTGCTCTGGCATCCAAGAAACCTTGTTACATCTCCTGTCAATTCACAAGAGGTTGATGATGACCATGACGACAATGAGCTACTTATAGCTGTGGAAAAAACATTGAAAGATCATCATTTTATTGATGATGATGAAATGATAGCCATTGCAGAGAAAACAGAGCAAGAATATAATGCATCATCTCATACAGACAAAAGCGAAACATCCTTTAGCATGACACCACCCCGGATTGTAGATGCTCCACCTCCATCGCCAAGTGACATGTCAACAATTGACATTCAAACAATGCACGATATTATTGAAAATCACGACATGCTTGCTGATGACGAAACATCAATTTATGCAGATCAAGCTATGGATCTGATAGAAAGTGATGAAATAAGTGTAAGTAATGCGTTGTTCCCCATATACACCAGCACACCTAAAAAGGTTTACGAGGGTAAACAGAGTTCTAGTGGTGGGAAAAATATAAGACTTTGGAGTACATATCCTCTCCCATTACGTGTTTCTACCCAAAAATGCACAGATACAAACAAAGTGTTTATTTGTCTTGAGCGAGAATATGCCACCGGTAGAGTAGGAAAAGTAAAATTTCCAGCAATGATGGCTGGATGTACGATTGAGGAAATTGTAAAAGCATTTAATGAAAGCAAATTATCTAAAGAATACCTCACGAGCAAACTAGAAATGATATTAGAAGAGTTAAAAGATACAACTTAAATGTAAATCATCCTGATTGGTAAAAATAAAAACTTGTGTGAATATTTCGGATACGTTTTGAATCAGAGAAGCATTTCTTATGTAACTACAAAAACAACGTCATATTATTACATGCATACTATTACAACGTGAAGAAAATAAACAAATACGTGCAATCATCCGCAATGAATAAAAAGTTATAATGCTAGAAAGAAAAAAAAAAGATTGTCTCATACTTGCATGAGATTTGCGTCATGAAACCTAACAAACGTATTGCATAAAATCTACATTATCACATACACACATACATCCACATTCCATTTTTTAGGTATACACATTTTAAACATTTCTTTAATATATGTCGAACAAGCAATCGTGATTCTGACATGATTTTGGAGGGAATACTTTACAACTAATGCCTATCACTGGATATTATTATGGGGTAATGCATACATGGATATCTCGTATGACAAGAAATTGTGATATCATGCGTTATGCATGGTAGTTTATCGTTTCTTAAATTTTTTAACACATCCCTTTTAATATTAAGTTGATGGGTTCTCTAGAAAAATGAGATGTGCAACACTACTACAGAAGTTGAATTCGATGAAGCATCTTCCTGTTGTGTCCAATATGTTCAAACGACTTTGTTTCATTTTCTGACAAGCAAAACATGATGATACAGGCGTTGCTCTTTCCATCCAAGATACATAAAATACTTTGTTCGCACGCTTTCATTTTTTCCGGAAAAAGGTGTAAATGCTCATAGTGTTCATGAATGTAGGATTGAGAGACCTCCGGAAATTTTTTTTTTCCAGAGTAAAGCATTAATATGTGTAGTTTATGGGTTTCATGGCTAGCAAGTAGTATGCAATGTTAATTGCAAATCTGGGGTTTGTAAGTTTGCTAAACCATAAACCTTACTCTGTTACTGCGTCACGTATTCTGAAAAATGCCTTGGTTCGCATTAATTATTTTTTTTTCCTCTGCTATAGCATATTATAAATACCAACCGGGACGGTTTGCTGGTAAGCGTATGAGTCTACCTGTCATTGTCAAGAGAAAGTTCATACAACTGTTTACAGTATGAAAAGTGATTCATGCAATTGGTATTATTCTCAGAAAATCAAAAGGGTTTATAATATTTAACTACTAGAGCAGGTATAAAAACTAGACATTAGAATATAAAAAAAATATTTATAATCTCTCAATCAAAATACTAGTTAGCTGTTTGTGAAATGTAACTTTATTAATTTTGCGTACATATACTTATAAAATATCATGTTGATTAAAATCCTCAATCAATCGCTGATGCTTTCGACGCATCATGATGAGCATGACGATGAGGAAGAGAGCAGCGGAAACCAGAGACCCCAAGCAGATCCCAAAGATTCCAAGTGGAGAAATGGAAGATGACGCTGGAGATGATGTTGTTGATGATGATGATGACGTTGGAGTTGTTTTTGCTGGTGTTGTTGATGATGATGATGACGCTGGAGATGATGTTGTTGTTGTTGTTGATGATGATGATGGCGCTGGAGATGATGTTGTTGCTGGTGTTGTTGATGATGATGATGACGCTGGAGGTGGTTTTGTTGGTGATGATGGTGGGCACATTATCCCAGCTCCTGGTGTCACCAACTCTGCCACACCACTCAAATCAGGGCTGAAAGAGTCCAAACAAAGGTGATTTTCACCATCCAATGTGACAAAATAGCAGTCACTCTCCACGCATCTTTGACACAACCAGTCAACATAACATCCTGCAAAAAAAATTGATTGTGCAAACTGCAAGAAATGACACAGAAAATATTTCATGTCAAATATAATTTTTAAAAAAAAAACACTTACCATTCCCTACTACCACACACAACAGCAACAAACTCAGAATCTTCATTGTTTCTTCTTCTTCGCCTTTTTTCTTCTTTTTTTTCTGCTTCTTTTCTCGTTTCTTAATTTTTTTCTCACTTTCTTACACTCTTTCCTCACAATTTTTATTCAAAGCATAAACAAATGAAATGGAGCATGAAAAATATTTTTTGTTTGTATGCATTTTATTATGAATATTGCGTGAACGGCGTAAAGTGCAGTAAATATTGCATGCATACATTTTAAGGGTAGAGATGTTCGTTAAAAACCAAAATTTTGTTTCATGGTTAAATTGAAGAATTACTCATTAATAGAGATCTATCACAGACTTCGAAACCTATTATTATAAAAGGTCGAAAATTCCACATAAAAATGTTCCTCATATCATCATATATAACCATCAATATATTCAGTAAATAATTAATACATTATTATGTATCACATCATCCGCGTCTAGATTTGTGTTTGGAGCAGATTACAATTATAGTTTTCTTTCTTTCATCATCATTCGGGACATTCTGTCCCGTTTCTTGAACTTGAAAATGTAAAGAGTTCAGACTGTAGAAAAACAATAAATTTAGTCATAACTTTGACAAAGCTATCCTATATTGGAAAGTTTGGGTCTGAATTTGAAAAATGGATGTGTAAAAAGTTGTAAATTATGTATTTTATGTGTATGATCTGGATTTTATTTGAGTACAAGTAACCACTTGTCTGAAAGACGAGAGCTGAAGCATACTTTATAAAAAATCGTCATCAGAAGCATCCTTAAAGCCTGAAAGCTTCTTTTCTATCATTATCCGTGATGAATTTCACACTAAATTTACACAGTTTACAAGTTAGATGTGTTTATAGTACAAGCTTGAATTAAAAAAGTGCTACATCACACAGATTTGGCACGAACAAAAGATGATGATCCTTGAAACATTTTACTGAAAATTGCGTGTGCTCATGACTATCAAAATAAGATCTGAGTATGTTCTTACAATAGTTTTACATGGATAATTAACACAGTTATGTAAATGCATTTTTTTTACACGGGAATGTACAGATTATTATGATAACGCATGCATCCCTTTCTTGGTTAAGATGTAGTTTTACCCTTGATGCTGAACAGGAAAATAGGATTTTACTAATGATCTAAAAGCATTTGATCAACATATTTCCTGACATTGTTGCAATCAAAGGGTGACAATATTGTAACGGTTGTATGCTGGAAATTATTTATCGTATGAAATAGATGAAAGAGTAACTTTTGTTTGCTCATGAAACATTACAACTGTATGCGTATCGTGTATATGTTTCAGATTTCTCAAGTATGTAGCAGAGAATTTTGTGGATGTACGAATACGAATAAAATGTGTCGGTGTAATGAAAAAATTTCATATGAGGGCTCATTCTTTATTTTACATGTTGTGGTGTTTTTTTTTCATACAAGAGAGTTTAGCTTTTTCATCCCCTTATTTTTACATAATCTTAAACGCATCTCTGCTAAACCTTTTAACATAAATTTTATACCACAAGGGTAATACACTCTATCAGTTTGCTCATTGAGCAACTGAACCAAGCGATTCAAAAGAGGAATACACTCCCCAAGTGAAAACTAAAGCGTAGGATTTATCATTCGGTATAGACAATAACAATGTCATAACATGATATCCATAAAATGAATACAAAAAGTTAACTTTAACATCTTCGACATCAGGAAAGTAGTGTCTTACAAATAATGTCTTTGGAATAGTCTTTGTTACAACTTCAGGTTTTAATGTACCTACCCAAAATAACTTGTATTCCCACAACGATGGTTTGTATGATTTACCATCCAAGTAATCAATTTTATGATGCATGTACCTCACTTCATTATTCAATCGTTCCATATCACTAGTGCTAAAAACTACACATTTCCAAATTTCTTTGATAACATCCATCAACTTTGTTACTGGAAAAGATATTCATGACCATCTTTAACATGCTTAAGGTAAATTAAATCGATATTATTTTACGTTCTCATACCACACCCTAATAGGATAAACTTTTAATCTTCTTCGCGTTCTCCAATCATTTTGTTTTCCATGCTAACCAAGTTGTAAATATCATCAAAAAATGTTCAATGGCTTTTCTATCTGTTGGTTCATTCTGCTTGTAGTTGTGGATGATCCGTTCATAATCAAATTCAGTTGCATTCGAAATGATTGATTCATCATCCTCAATATCGGAAATGTTAGTACTGCGATTGTATGCGTAAAACGACAGTGGTAGCTTTTCAAGTATAGCAATGTTGTATGACCATCTATCCATCGGGTTGTATTGCAAAAAATGATCAGAACTCTTGTCCGCCATGTAATCGGTTAATGGATCCCACAGTATAGGAAAATGGGGTATGGAAGCATTGCCTTTAAGAATGTTTTCAATATATTCAGCAGAACTCAAATCTTTTAGACGTTTGGACCAACCAAACTGTTTGATGTAATCGTGTGCAAACATTTCACACTGTTTGTCTTCTAAATATGTCACTGGCATCTTACGTGCCACAAACAAAAACTGTGTAACCAGCTCTGCGACTGTATGCATTCCAACTTTTAATCGATTCCAACTGTTCCAATATCGTCTCACTTCGTTAATAAGACGCTCACCACCGCAGTGCTTTGCACGATGTAACTCAATAGTAGTATTTCCGTTTAATTGGTCTGGATGAAAACCAGGGAAAACAGAATCATAGTTGATTACTTTGCACAACAGATAAATAAATTCTGCATCCCTCTGACAATTTGTATGGTCACAAATACGTATCAAAACACTTTTGGAATCTCGGTCAAAGAAACTTGGACCTGCCGGTAAATGAATATCAGCAGGAAATGTCTTTTCAACCGTGTGAATTAAAGATGTTGATAAAAGTTTATCAAAAACCACTACAAACCCTGCACAATAGGGTTTACGATGTTCGTGATGTATAGTCGCTAATGCATTTCTAAGCAGGTTACACCGCTTTTCAATGCGTTTGCATTCACTGTGATCCATGATCGTAACTTTTTAAGTTCGCTGATAGAATGTTTAAAAACAATATTTTGAGACAAGTATACACTTTGAATTCTTGTACGACAGTGAGAACATAACAAGAGTTGACTCGAGTTTTTATACCCATACACACCATTTCATATATTACACTCTTTTTGTAGACCCTTCGCATTGGATGATCGGAATGCAACACTTGATAAAATGATTTGACCCTTTTTGTAATCCAACACAAAAGAATGTGTGGGAAATAAACGTTGGTAATTAATCATCTGTTTACAACATGTTGATAGAAAGTAATGTGAGAAAAAAGAGAAGAGAATGCAACTTTTGTTAAAACGTTTTGAAGAGAATGTAACTTTTGTTAAAACGTTTTGAAAAGAATTTAACTTTTGTTAAAACGTTTTGAATGGAATGCAGTTTCATCTTCATGCAGTTTCATCAAATTTCATGAAAATACCTTATGGTGAAGACCTTTATCAGGTGTATGACCCTATCAACATCCTTTACATTTATCCGACAGGTAAAACATCACAAAATGCTCATTTATGTACAAGACATGCGGTTTATGAATACCTATGTCATCGATAACGTAGTAGTATATGCATTTGAGTTTGTATGCAATGGAGTATGCAAGAATGCAATTGGAGAGGAGATGTGTTGTAAACAATGAACAAAAATGAATCAAAAAATAAATTTGAAAAGTCATTTATTTTGCTGTACTGTTTGATCGTAATTGACACAGAGTGATAGCCTGAAAAAAAAAAAGAGATGTCAAATCATTAGTTAATGTCATAAATGCAAAGATTTAATATTTTTGAACAAACTTACCGTTTTTAACTCTGCTAGTTCCGTTTTGAGATCTGCCAATTCTGTGTCTTTCTTTTTGATTTGCTCATCACGTTTTAAAACTATCAAGTTCAATTCTCGCACTGTGGATGTAAGCATATCTATCCGATTTGCCACTTGTTTGCGATAGATAAAACTCTTCCACGCTTTAGTCCGTGTGCGTTTTTCATCAGCAGATATTCCAGGTTCATCTGGATTTAGCTGGTATAGATATGTCGATTTTGGCTTATCCATGTCAATGACAGTATAGTTGTGATTAGGTGGATTTTTGTTGTACCACAGTTCGGAAAAGCTCGAAATATTCTTACTCATGATTATTAGTTTGCTTTCAATTTTGTTCACACTACGAGAATAGACTTTCTATTGGTTCGAGTTTTGCAGTCAGACTGCAACTTTATGTGAAACATGTTTCACTTCTAGCATTCAAAATCGTATTCTCTCAAGGATGTACCTAAAAAGGATACTCATTTTAAAACCAAAGAGCCTTGGAATGCTGGAAATGTGAAAGTAAGAACGATTCACATCATTCTACTTGTATATACAAGACAAAGTAGGTCGTAATAGAAACAGTACCAATTCTCTTGTGAAACCCCATACTATGTATATAAAAGTATAACATTCTTGTGTCAACCGTTTAGTAATGAATCCTGTGCTAAAATTTTAATTGGTATTATCATTTTCGCTCGTGTGCTCTGCTTTCAAAAACATTTGCATACGTAGTCATAATGACATTTGTAATTAATAAAATGGTTTCATGATGTGTGTATACATGAATACCATGAAAAAACTTCAGTTGCATTTTGGATTCGGCCTAGAAAGGTTGTTCATCGTTGCTCCGCACCACGTGTTAAGGCATACCCAATGTAAGGAACCCTTTTCAGGGATCCAAGAGTGGTATTTTTAGGGATATATTCATGTGATACATATAACCGTATAGTTATATAAGGTTATATAATAATACATATATAATGATATAAGGTTATATAATGTATATAAATAATGTGATATAGGTTATATTAATAAGTGGTATATATATAGGGGCGTGATATAGGGTATATTAGTGTCCTTATAGGTGTGCAAGTATGACCTGTCATATAACTTTCTGCCTATAGTTATATAACTTTGTTATATAACGCGGCAAAGTTAATATAAGTCGATCTGAGCCTGTTATATTATACTACTCAACGAGAATGGCTAAACGACATATTTCCTTGTGTACACATATTATTGACATTTTTCGAATTTTCTTATCATTATGTTTAATAATATGTGCGCCGTGCTGCAATGCTTTGAAAAAAAAGTGCTCAGTTTATTTTGTCATCAGCTATGAAATTAAAAGATACGTAACGTATTACAGAGTGAGTGACTAATCTTTCTTCAAGGTCAGGCTTGTTTCATACTCCAATATCGTCCAACACCAACATGTGAATACCTTACCGTGCTTATTGAATTATTTATCGAAAGTTAAGGAGTAAAGTAGCAGTTTGAGTTTCAATGTATCCTTCTCCATTCCAACGTGCAAACCTCCAACGCAAATGAGTCCCAAATCAAACCTAAAAATATACATACTTTTAGTAAGGAAATTTATAACTTTGCTATATGTTAATCTTATCGACACAATAAGTAGAACTTTTCCGTTTTTTGGAAGGCATATCATCAGGAAAGCCAGTTTTTCCATTTTTCGAAATATTCTTGACAGCTCCGCTAAAATTTCAGTCCTGTTTTGACACAACCAATTAAACAAATCTATTTAGATATGTTTGAATGAAATTGTGATTCATTTTTGTACCGACAGTTTTCACAACACATCTACGATTTTTATTTGTGAGATTGTAAACAACCTTATCTTGGGACAACTAAGGTAAATGTTTGCCACACTTGACTGAATTAATTTTTACTGTGATACGATGAGAATGCATGATTATCTAAAAATTTATACCCGAAGTGGCAGGACTTTTGCGGGTATGGGCAAGTGACCGGTATGGTAAAAACTGCGGTACGGACACTTTTGTGTAAGGACAATTGGCGGGATGGACAACTTGGCGCGGGTACAGACATTTGCAGGTATGGATACTTGCCGGTACGATCATTTTGCGGTTATTAATTTGCGGGTAGAGCATTTGCAGGTATGGTAATTTGTGGGTATGGCAGCTCCACACGTAACGAATGTTTCTTGCTCTCATACTGACGTTGACATAATTTAAATTACAAGATGCATTCTTTAAAATTACATGCCATTCATTGCAAAATTGGTATATACTTTAGTGACCAAACCTATTCTAAAAGAGTGCCTAGAATCAATTTCAAAATGTTTTGAGTAAATGTTTGTTGATTCTTAGTGGTTTATACCAATAGCAACATGGATTGTGTTCAGTTTTACTGTAAAGCGTTGTGCTTCCTTGTAATTTACTATGATTATCTCATTCTTAACTGAATGCATCCTGTCATTAAAATGGGACAAATAAATATAAACTATCAATTGAAAAAAGGAATCCACCTTATTTCAAAATGAAGTCAAATCAAAATTCAGATAGAAGTTAAATACAGTGCATTGCAAATTCGTATTTTATATACATTTTTGTGTTTTTGTTTGGTGAGTGAGCAGATGTATTTGAAGTACATTATTATATAGTAATGTGAAAAACAAAATACATTTAAAAACACTTTTCGAATGCCAACAGTAAGTTTGAAGCTTGATATGTGGCATTTGTAGACATTCATCAAATAATTTTATTGTAAACGACTGTTTTACAGCATTTATGGTACTCTCTGCATTATTTTATGCATAAGTTATTAACTACAATAAAATTGAATTTGGAGTAAAATGGATTTGCCAGCCCATTAAGAATGACAGCATTAGTAAGCATGCAAAATTCTAATAAAATGCTATGCATACTTATGCATCCAGCACATCATTAAATGCATCCCGTACTTTAAATCAATGTCAACGTCAGTATGAGAGCAAGACATGTACGTATGTAGCTGCCATACCCGCAAATTACCATACCTGCAAATGGCTCTACCCGCAAATTAAATAACCGCAAATGACCGTACCGGCAAGTATCCATACCTTGCAAAGTCCCATGCCCGCAAGTGTCAATACGCCGCAAATGTCCCTTACGCCGCAATTGTTCGTCACCCGCAGTTGTTTCCCATACCGGGCAATTTGTCCGAACCCGCACAGTTTTCCCATACCGGCAAGTGTCCATAACCCGCAACCCACCCGAAGTAAATTACTTCGTAAATTTCCAAATGTAGGACTGTCCTTAGAAAAAAACAACCATGGTGAATTCAATTGCAATGTTGGTTGTCAGCTTCCGGATATAAGCCTTAACCTTTCTCGTGGGTGT
>LJIJ01001996.1:0-32752 GCA_001718145.1 Orchesella cincta
TGCTGCAATGCTTTTAAACCGGAGTTGGCCAGAGGGACAGAGGTCTTCGTCTTCAAAAATGGAGTCAACTTCCTTTCTGCAAAGCTCCTGATGTGGGGATGAAGGGCGAGGAACAAGAGGAGGAAGTGGAGGCAGCTTGCCGTCGTTTCATAACCCTTTTAAGTTGAATTTCAAAATCATTACTGGAATAGATTAAAATAATTTTAATTGTATGAAATCTTACAGCGCAAATAAGTGTGATACTTTCTTCAACTGGAACACCCGCTGAAAGCAAAGCCTCGTTGATTCCAATACCAATCTGACGATTTTGTACGGGATTTTTAATCAAGGTGGCAGCCATCAGCTTTTTGGCAGCACTGAGAATAACTTTCTCAACATTTGAGAGAGGATGGAGTCGCCAAATGAAATCTAAAAGGAGCCAAGGTTCCTTCGACCTTTTGGCGATAATTTCTTTCGCTCTACAAAAAACAAATGACATTAACTGACTCATTGATTTTTTACCACATTTTTCAAATTATTCGTGTTTTTTTCGTTACTGATTGATGGCATATGGAAATGTAATGTCGACATTAGTAGCGGCTTCCAACTGTGCAACAGTTTTACCCAAAGTCGCACCTGGAACCAAAAAAACTGGATGATTTCATCTATTTCATGATATTTTCTCAAATCATTAATTTTTCTAACTTGTGATAATTTCAAGAGAAGCACTCATCAGCAGTTCCTCTATTCCCCTTTCACTCCCATCAGAAAATATTTCCTCCATTTGTTTAACAAGCTTGTCTCCCTCCTCGTTGAAGATGCTCATGTAACCCGTGAGTGTTTTAAATGAGAAAATATGCCTTTCCAATAGTTTCCTTCTGAACTTCCACTTTTCTCCTTTGGAAGTCAATAGCCCATCCTGCCAATATGGTTTAAACGGCTTGTAGATGAAACCTTTCCCAAAATAGTCCATGTCTTTTGAGCCCAACAGCTTCTGGATGTATTCTGGAGAGTTCAGAACAGTCAGCGAGTATGGACCAAAGTTGAGGGTGAAGACGGGTCCATATTTTCCACACCAGTTTTCAAACACCTTGAGACATTCTGAGAAAAAACCTAAATTATTAACTCATTCAAGAACGACTGTGATTAAGTTGAATAATTGCAAATTCCTTCACTTTTCATGTCCCACAAAGCAAGAATGTTTGCAAAGGCCCCCAAAAAATGCTGGCCCGGTCCAGGAAGCTTCCTCTTTCTTGTTTTGCGACGTCTGGAAGCGTAGTAAAGAACAACCACAGCTGCAAAAATGAACAGTAATCCATTTTGTAAGGTTACAAAATCTAAACTTCTGCTAAAGCCTTGAAACACTGGAGAACTACAATTTTCTGCTGACATTCTTGACGCTGATGCTTACTGAAGTGGACTCGAAGAGGAACAGAAGAATGGAAAATGTTATCATCAAGAATTTGGTAAAGCTACCAAGTAGAAAGGATGTAGCAGGAATTGTTTTTTGCGAAAGCGTTTATTTGAAAATCATCACCACTCTCTCTCAACTCTTAAAAAGTTGCCACATGTTCCTAATAGTAAACAAGAACCCAACAATTAGCAGCAATATTAATCATAATATATATCTCATTTGATGAGAAAACAAGCATTATTTTTCTCAGGGGACCTGCTGAATATGATGAGCAGAGTTGTTGCTGGAAATAATATGAAACAAACATCAAACAAATAGGCAGGTGGGTCAGAGATTCTTACGTGTTCTTTGAAACCAGTTTTACATCCGGACTCGAAATTCTTTATACACAACCCTATAACTCAAACTGCTTCATTTTCTTTATCATACTACTTTTTAAATAATATAAACTGTTGATGATAAGATGAGACCCTAAAATCTACTCGGCTTCATATTAGTGCTTTAGTTTACCCAGTATGACATAATTAATGGAAATCTCGTCCCATGCATTTAGAATTTGCAAAAAAACCAGCTCAAAACACACTAGACAAAAATAAAAATATTTTGATTGAGGTGAAGCTACAGCGATAACACATCTGCTTAAGGTCAATAGGCCTGTCTTATTTGAATACATGAATGTCAAATGTCAAGCGTTAACCTTAATCGTAACCAAATTTATGAAAAACGTCAGCTTCTGCACCATTGTATTAGTCGATGGTTTCTGAAATATGGGATGACTGGAATGATGGAGGTGAAGTTTTAATAGTTCGCTTGCAATTTGCAATATTTAATCTTCTAGCAACGGACATCATGGTTTTTGAGACAATCTTTTATTCGGACATTTTATTTACTGATTTACAAGCACAACAAAGAATACGTAAAATCTACATCTACATATGTAGATGTTTACATTTTACATATTCTTTGCAAGCACAATAATTTCTTAGTAAATGCATGGCTAGTCCAATTTTTAAAAACTATTTTATGAAGTTTCTGAAATATTGTTTACGGTAAAAGTAGTTCATTGTAATTGATGAAGGTACAATTTTTCAACGTACGGTAACATTTTCAGCGCAGAAGGTAACGAAGAGCATGTCGAGGGCGCATGTGAAAGAAAACCCGTAAAAGATGACTTCCGCATCCGACTTCCTTCCAAAGAATCCCATGGATGAGTCCATAACATACAAAAAGCCGAGGTGACAGTGCACAATCACCCAGATCCGAACTCTTCTCTTGTCCACCTCAAACTATGGAATATGAACCGTTTATGCTTATAAAATTCCAGCTCATTAGAAAAAATATTCTATGTTAAAGATTTTCATTTTCAAATACTTCCGAAATAAAGTAAGTTGCCAGTGGGCAGAGTTCCCAAAAAAGGACAAAGCTGAGATGTAAGAAATGGCCCCAAATAAGAAAAATGGAAACTGCAGCTTCTAAATTCCCAATATCTTTCTTGGTTTCTTGCAATTCTTCCACTTCTTTGGTGGTCTTTCGAAGACATTGGTATAGCAAAGGTAGGAAAAACAGAAAGATTTTTATAGCGCAAATTATAAGCACAATTTTGTACACCTTTATCAAATGAACTTTACTAGCTAGAGAAAGTGCCATGCTGTTTTATCAATTTTAATTCTTTAAATTCGCAACCAAACCAGCTTTCTGTAAAGAAACAGAAGAAATGAGCAAACAAAAATGTAGGACAATGCAAAATTCTCGAAGCAGATCCAAAAACTTTCCAGCTTTTGCTGGTTTAACCTGCTCATCTTAATTTATGTGTGGGATGAAAAGGAAATGCGAATCAGAACGGTGAATTTCCACCCCACTCTGACTGTTTGTGTTTGTGCCGTTACCAACGCTTTTCTTTTGTAGATGTTTGTAAAATGTAAATATCTTCTCTAGATTCCAAATTAATGCTTTCTCTCTCCTTCCATCACAAAAACATGTTTATAGAATAACGTCTGGTTTCTTCCTTTAGATATATATATAGAAATTGAAAAGTTATATTAATACGCTGCATACAGGGCTTAAGAAATATGTAAGTGTTATTTTCACAATTGGGACAACATTTTGCAAACTCTAATTTAATCGGTTCAACTGGAATTGAGAAAAGCATTTAAGATGAATGAATGTCTAGGTGTTTAAGATATATATGATACAGCAGTTGTCCTTAATGTTTTTACATGGTAAAAAATTATACATGTTCAACGCTGAATCAATTCTAACAACAAAATATTTCAATGAAAAACCTTACGTCATCCTGTAAACAGAAATTGGAAGCTACAAACGGAAGCAGAGAGAAAGTATCACTTTGGAATCTAGAAATGAAATTTTCATTTTGCAATCAACAATGTGCAAAGTGCTGGTAACGGCACGATCACAAATATCTAGGATGGATTGAACAATGCTGTACATTTTGATTTGTACTTCGTTTTTATCCCACGTTAGTGAAAACGAGAGAAAAAGGGAAAGGCGAAGGTTCATATTTGGATATTATGTTATTGATTCATGTATTGCGTTGCAAGTTTCCCTCATTCATTCTTTTTCCGAATACTTGGTGCTAATGAGGTTGTAAATTCAAATATAATTTTATTAAAAGATTCTCAAAACGGCTCTCTCTCGAGCTAAAAAAATTAAATTAAGAAAGGCATACAAAGTGGTTGTCATAATGTGCGTCGTGAAAATTTGCATTTTCTTCCTACCCGGACTGTACCATTGTCTTCGCAAGAGCACAAACAAGATGGAAGAGTATGAAGAAATTAAGAAAAGAGTTGGCGAGTTAGAAGCTGCGGCTTCTGTTTTCCTTATTTGGGTCCACTTCTTGCTCCTCAGTTTTGTGCTGTTTTGGGAACTCTGTCCGTTATTAAGTTTCTTGGTTCCGGAGGTATTTGACAAATTTTAAGCTGACTCAAAAAATTATTGTGTTGTAAGTTAAAATGTGTTTCTAATTTGCAGTATGAGGTGGACAAACGAAGAGTACGGATTTGGGCGATTGTTCACTTTCTCCTCGGCACTTTGTATGTTGCGGACTGCTCCTTGGGCTTCTTTGTGATGAGGACTGATTGGGAAGTCATTTTTCATGGGGTTTCGTTTTCCTATGCCCTCGAAATGATATTCATTACGATGTAAAAAGATACAAACACACAAGAAAACCTTCATGTGTTGTTCCATATTGCAGCTATTACGTTTCCTATAAACTAAACTGCAAACTGTATTAGAGAAGAAATTGTTCCAATAAATGGGTATGTAGTTGAGAAAATTTTCTGAATACATGGAAATAAAATCGTTCTCTAGTGATGCAGCAATAAAAATCTTAATTAATTACAAAGTTTGAATTTATGTTTTTTCAATAAGTTTCATCTGTCGTTTTCTCAAGTCCTATTTCTCTTGCCGTCCTGAATTTTGATCGTTGAGAGTCAGCGTTTAACCCTTTCAAACTCGTCCAAAAATTCAACTTGACGTGGATTTTTTTGAGACAATATTTCTTTGTGTATATAGTGTTTATAGTTACAAGATTGTCAAAGCCAGCCTCATTCATGCAGTCTATTTTTTATTCGCACAAAATATGATGCTGATGAATCACGAATACGTTAACAAAACACGTTTCTAACTTGGTTTCATGTCATTCAAGAAAACATGTCATTTTCGTGGCCAACGCCTCCTGCTTCTTTTTTACCTTGATATTTTCGTTAAACTTTGAGAATCGGAGCGAATGCAATCGTGATGTTGTCAACTTACGCGTTGACAATTTCTTGAGAAAAGCTGCTTAATATTCTCTTCCATTTATTGCACACGGTAAGCCCTGCAGTACTATGAGTCCTGCTGTTCATAGTATTGAAATATGCATTGAAGTGTCAATGAATCAATGAGGAAAATTAAACATCAAATTTACTTCAAATGAAATCTTGATGTCTGATTATAATAAAGTTACTAATTTATTCTTTCAAGTTAATTATCAAAATATTTTTTATCAAGTTTGTGGTTTAACCTTTAAGTTTTTCTATGAAAAATACGAGTCCGGACACAACACAATGCATTTTGTTCTGTTACGGGCAACTGAGAAATAAAGTGGGTGTACGGTGCTCAGAAGGGAACTTGCAGATGAAATTGTAAAATCTCTTGTCATCGAACATTGAACGGAAACTGAAGCTTACAGATGCGAAAACGAATGATTTGAAGTATGAAGTACCTATTAATAGCTTCTTGCAGAAGATAATGAACAGCAAAGAATGCTGATTGTGCTCAGCAAGTTATAATTCTACTCCTTCCGTGAAGATCAAATCTAAAGAGCACGTGAAATTGATTTGAATAGGCATCGTTTCCTGGAGTGAAGGGGGGTGAAGATGTCATTAAGTATGCTATTTTCTATTTAATCATTCTTTTACTCCATCGATCCTTGCCTCAAGTATGAATGAATCCAACGAGATATATATTATTTGTCAAATGTAGAAACCTTTCTGGGGTGAACTGAGATATTCAATAAAAACTACAGAAGTTTTAACTAAAGTATTATAAAGTTGACAGCAGCATACCGTAACTTTCCAGTGATCTTTATCCAACAAATGGAACATATTCATAGGTTGTCGCTATCCCTTGGAAGGCTTGAACAGGGGTAGCAAACAACGAGTCAAAATCAGGATTGTAAATCGGAGTCAATGGAAGTTTATGAAGTTTTACTAGATAAATAAGCTGCTGTCAGAAAAGTCAGAATTTACTACCGGAAAACTGATGATGACGATTACTTGTACATTGGCACTGCAAAACATAAAAGTGGTCTCCCTTTCAACTCGGCTCAAGTTAATGCTGGCTTAGTTAAAGATGATGACTTCAAAGGGATCTTGGGATAAGCGATAGAATGGTGGTTCAAGATATAAAATGGTGAAAGCAAAACGTATTAGCAGCAGAAATCTGCTTCATTCAAATCAGTCAGTCTTATGATAATGTGACGTGTGCGACATCGTGCTTGCAGATCCAGATCATTCTTCTATCTCTACTCACAATGAGTTCCAACAAAACAACATCCATTAGTACTATTACTTATAATTAATCATTAGTTTTCTAAATTCCAGACGTCTCGATCAATTCCAGAATTTGAGGACACTTCGAATTCCAAAAACAAAAAAGATACTTAAAAGGGCATTTCGTTTCCAACAACAGATTAGAAAATGAAACACGACTAACACTAACAGAGGTGTCGACTGGGCTGGGCTTAGATATAGATGCTATTAACAAGTGTTGATATAAAAAAAGGTTTATTGGACGAGTCGCGGCCGCAGCCATCTCATCTTTATTGTCAAACCATTACAAATTTAACTTAACCTTTGTCCCTTAACTATGAGCCAATTGGGTGCAATGCTCGTACCAGGAGGAAGGAGGGTTCCAAAAACTCCAAGTCAGTTATGCAACATGATAGAAAGGAACGCAGATGAATTTGGAGAAAGACCACCCTCGAAGCTCACACCTGGTGTAAAGTGTTAATGATAACGCCGCTACAGACTTGTTGGATTTGGATAAAATTGGTCATTCACTCTAAAAACAGTTGAAAACGAACGTGCGTGCACGCATTCTCAAGAAGAGACACAAAACTCGAGTTGACAACAACATTCTTCCTTTCATCCTTTGCCATTTGGATTGGAGGACGATTTCTTTTCGTTTGTATTTCTCTTTGACGTCTCTTCAGGTGGTTCATATCTTACCAACTAACCAGCAATAAATTGTAATATCGGTAAAATCTCTCGGTTACTATATTTCTACTGTCTGCCAGTCCCACGTTGTATGTGTTAGTAGTTATTAATTTCCAACCAAAACAGGAAAGAGGAGTCAGTCAGGACATAAATCGTCACATCGTGGAAGTTGACAGCAACAATAATATTCAAGTGTGGACTAGTCTAGGAGTAGTTTCAACGGTTTCGGTGAGTCAAATTTCTGGCATACATTTAACATTTAGTCGCCCATTCACCTGTGTACAAAAAATTACTCAAATTAAGTATGATTGGTTAGAGGACAAATTGACAAAAATGTGGAGAATTATTTATCGATGGGTACAAAGGTTGGATTGCAGCAAACCGGACGCACTGATTTTTCCAAGTTGTTTATATTATTTTTCTTAAATTATTTAGCATTTGTTAGACCAAATTGGTTTGGTTAAGTTTTGGTTACGTAACCAAAACATTACCAAAACATAAAAAAAGAAAATTTGTTTTTTTTGCCAGTACTAACATGTCTGAAACTTCGACGGAATCCGTGAAGAAGTATGGGAATGGGATTTCCTGTTCGGTTGGTAGGGATATGCCATGGATTGCTGAAATGCCGTTACCAATACCTTTTGTAAATGGCAAACCTGCTGATATTGATAAAATGACTGTAGATCAGTTGAAGAACTTCATCACCTTCGCCTACAGCAGCCATTATAAGAAGAAGATTCCAGACATTGACTCCACCGATGGGCCACCAACTTGGTGGACTAAAGCAATCGTATTTGATAATACATTGAAGCTCACACCTGGATACTTTATGAGGTGGCACGGAAAGTATTTAGTTGAGTTGATTTGCCAGTTTTACGATGCCTTCCACTGTAGGTCGCTACTTAGAATTTCTTCAGATTTGGCTTATCACTACTCCAATGGAATCTCAAATGGTGCCGGGAACGTTTTCAAACCTGGATCTCTTGGAAAAACATTTATAGCGGTCGACCACTCTACTAGAACTTACGATTTGGGTACACAAGCTGAACAAACGGATTAGAAACGGAAATGGCAAGTACTCGGGAAACCCAAGTAGATCAGGAAGTGATAATTGTCACAATGACGAACAAAAAGACACCCTCCCAACATCGTACTCTCAAAGAATATATTTCAGTCCCAGCCGCGAAAGTTGCATCTAAACAGGATCAGGATGATTTTATGAACACCCTTGGAATGTCAAACGTGTCCAAAGTGCAACCAGAAAGAAGCTCATCCACAGGTCTTCCTCTTCCAATCTCCCAACCAGCAAGTAAGGGTGGCAGAAAACTCAGGAAGCTTGCTAGCCGTATCCCCTTCTTATCAATAATTACGAAAAACCCCTTTCTTCCAATCACCTCTGGTCCAGGCTTACATTTATTATCAAAACTTGGAGGCAAAATAGAGCAAAAAGACATTGTATATCCACCACCCTATGAATCGCATTGTCAAGCTATTTCCGGTCAAGGGATGCATGATCGAAGAAGGTCTAAAGATCTCTATCCCGTCAACACAGATCCAAGTATTTTGAAGGATGGTAGCAACCCACACATCTACTCCTATGGGAGGGGTAAACGTCAACGAACAGTGAGAAACCAGGAACTTGTACTCGGATTAAATCAAAGATGCTGGCCAGCTCTGAGAAAATGCAAGAAGGTCTGTCTCCATCTGAAGAAACTCCATCCGGCAACCAAAAAACTTCATGTTAGGGTTGAAGTACCTGGGACATCCTACTTAATGAGAGCATTTCAAGCAGCGACTCTAAAATCTTGCATCAAAATTGTAGACTGCATGAAATATCCAGATTCAACAACAATGCCCTACGTCCGCAAATTGTTGGGCAAATCATCTCAGTCACCAGTGTCACAGTGTCCTAGAAATAGGACTCCTACGACAAAGTCACGTTGATCGTAATCTTGCTTTAGTTGTGGAATGGGAAAGTGAAGGGTAAAGGAAAGAGTTAATACTGAAAATTGAATTGAGCTTAGTGTTTTTAATCATTTTATCGATGTTTCATGTAAAATCCAATGCCAAATAGAAGATGAGGATTTTTTATTTCGGTTGTATTTAGTCAATTGTAATACATTTGTGAATTTTCAATTTATACGAAACTTAAACCGTTTGTATATAATTTAGGGAAGTTAACAAAATAAAGCAGTAACTAATAGAATGTCAATAAAACATCAAATTTACAATGTAGGCTTAATCTTTTCGAGTGGTAATTGTAAGAGGATAAATAAGTGTACTGACATTAAAATGAAAACATCGAGATTCATCAGCAAAACATTTGAAGAATCATCCCATTCATTAGTTCCAAAGCGTCGAAAAAATGGGACTTTAGGGTGTTTTTTGTTAATGTTAATATAGGCAGATGGAAAAAATTAATGAAAACTGTTGGATAATGCATGTTTGTTTCAGGACAATTTATTTCCAAATTGAATTTACAAGCATTTTAAGTCATGTGAGATAATTATAAATGAATTACAAATCGTAATAATTCTTCAGGGTGAATAAAAGCAAAAATACATTTTTAAATTATCTTTAGATGAAATATTTTGTACAATTTTTATTTGCAATATGGCACGACATTTAGAAAAACATTACATTGATATGCTTTATCAACCTGAAAATCTGACCTGATGATTTATACTGTAGTATTATTAATGATTCATTTTCATTACGAATGCTAGACTAACAAGAAATCTTTAAAGACATACTTTAAAAAGTTAATTCAAGTTTATACGAATAATATGTTGGATAAAATAGATACTAGTAGCGGCTGTCACCATCTTCCGCTCGCACCAACCTCACGGTCTTCATCCTTTTAAAACTTGTCCTGATCTTCTCTGAAGCCACGGTGAGATCAATGTCTTGAAAAGCTCGATCAAACATTATTGCAAGAAACTCCAAGTTCTGAAACGATGCTGGAACAAGAGAAAGTTTGACAAGGGTGTCAGTGGGAACATTCTTGAGGTTGGATCTGACATACAGCAGCAACCCCTTGAGATTGGGAAGCATCGGCAAATGAGCTGGATCAAAGGACTCATTAACTCTGACGCTCAAGCTAAGGTAGGCCAACGTATTCCGAAAGTTGTTCAAGGTAGCAAAAAAACTTAATATTGGCTCAACAATTGACAAGATCGTGACTCGTTCCAATCCGATCCGTAGGTTTGAGAGGACTAGCGGATTTTCAGCTGCATATAATGGACCAAACACAAATAGCTCCTTCACGTTAGGAATCAGCTCGTTAATTCCAGGAATTTTCAGTACATCTGCGTTCAAACGTAGAACAGTCAATGATTCGGAGCAGCAACCAAGGAAGGACGAAAATAGTCTCCCATTTTCCTCATTGCCACCGCTTGGGTACCAGAACTGAGTGATGTCAAGTTTTGCTAGTTTTGACAACGGAGGAAATGGAACGGGTTGCTCGGTAGGACGAGTTTCATTTCCTTCATCGTCGCTAATATCAATGACTCCATCAATTGTCAAGTCTTCAATGAAGGGCACCAGCGCCAGGTACTCGCTGAGTTTCTTTGGAGTAATAACACGCAGAGTTAAAGCGGCATTCCGTAAATATTTTCCATGCGCGTTTAGAAGCCGCTGCAATGCTTCAGCTGTTTCGGCGTCTCCTCGATAAACTTGCAATTCTCGTCCGAGGAACGGATTTCCATGTTGGGATGAAAGTTGTTTCACAGCCTCCATAAAAGTATCCACGTGTTCAACGCTATGTACATAAGTTTCTTGCTTTGGATCAGCATTGAGAAGTTTGTCCGCCTCCTTTCTCCACTCGCTGTTCACCTGGCGCAGGTTCAGCAAGGTCTTCACTGCTGGGAGGTTGCGCTTCCGATCTTCATAAATGGGGTGAGAATAGCCCTTGCCCACAAGTACGGAAAGAGTCTACAAACCAGAATGACAATAAATCTTCATTGCTTTGTTTATTCAAATCCAACAAAAAGTCAATATTTTTTTTGCATAATATGTGTTTTGAGTACCTTGCCGATAAGCCTTTCGGTTTTTTGATACTCCAAAAGGTCGTGCCATTCTAGACAGGTGTTGATCACAGCATGGAAGTCCTCAGGATCTGGCAAATACTCAAAAACTTTCTCCCACAGTTCCGGAAGTAAGCCATGCACAAGGTTGATTGAATCGCACATAATTGGTTGTAAATAGAAGCAGGAAAGATGATAACGTTTGTTGTGATTTGTAAACTAGAAAAGTAATCCCAATAATGGTAACGTTTTGATAGGCAAACAACTTCTGAATTAATCTTTTACCTTAGCTCTTCATAAACTAAAAACATTTCCTACTCCATTCACGTTGATATATGTTTTGCAGAATATTTTATTGAACGGAATCATTTTCACCAGAACCTGAGGAAGCGGTTGTAGTGACGGTGACGAAGGATATGCAAGCAAGTGTATAAATAGATGTCAAGTGCATTTTTTCGTACACATTATGAATTTATTACTTTCGGAAATTCTGGCAGGAAACAGAACTGGTAGATTATACTAGTTTTCCGTCATGCAATTGATACATCAAAAATAACTTTCTCTATGATTTGGCTTTAGCAACGTAGTTGAAATCAAGTTATTCAGTGATAAAACAATGCTGCTTTCATGAAATTAAGAAGATAAGATAATGTAATTGTCTAGTCATATTTACTAATATGAAAAGCATTCTGAAAGAAAAAACAACATTTTCTTTAAATTAATTTTTATTGCATTGTAAGTGAGCTTTCGATGTGACAGGTGAAGTCAAACTGGTGAAAGCATAATATATTTTGATTGATTGCTTTAGAAGATTTTACATGTTTACTGGCAACAGTTTGCATAGAAATTGATTTGAACATCAAACGTTTCACGGTGAAACTTTCACCCCATAGTTTACTTTCCCGATTGAATTAGTCAAACTATCATTCCAACGTTAGTGAAACCACATAACCATATAAACACAAATGTATTTTCTTGCTATAAAATGGAATTCAAGTTGTGGCAACCGGATTTCGGATGTAACATTAATTTAATGATGCATACATTTGGCACTTTCTCCTTCGCCGTCTTCACTCTTTAGAAAATGTGGCATAATCATCTATAAATCAGGTCCTCCTGGCTTGCCAGATGTATATTAACCATTCAAAACAAAAAAAAAGATAATTCTCAACACTGTGCAACTCCAACTACAAAAAATATTACAATATTCGATTTCAATGCAAGCTTTGTCTCTCCTGCTCTGCCAATCCGTTTGTCATTTCTCTCTTGGCCAACCCAGGTTTTCCAAAAGTTATAGATTCCAGGTTGCCCCAAGTAGCTGATCCTCTCTTTCATGTAGTAACCTCCACTTTCCTGAGCATTCCAAATTGACGACTTCTCCAGGAATTTTGACTTGCCAGAGTATACCCAGCTATTTCCATTTTCCCGAAAGTCTTTTAAAAGTCTTCCAATCTCAGGTTGCTTTCCAACATAAGCTGTTTTATTACATTTGCCAACTAACTCCGCCACGATGGAAGTATTAACATGAACTGGAACAAAATTTGTACGAAAAAACAACTGCACATTTATCTCGTCCTGTTTGATTGTAAACTACACCAAGATAGCGGCTCCATCCCACTGCTTTCAGAGTGGTACTCTACTCTTCCGTTTAGAATCTTCTCAATTGGGGGTGGACATGAAACTGAAGGTTTTTCCACCATTTCAACGTCCCCATTGGGTTTACCATTCTCTGTGGTTTGACTACGTTGTCCATGCTCTTGGAATAAATTGCAAAAACCAGCCGAGAACAAGTGCAACGTGGATCTGCCAAAAATTGATAAAAGATCACTCAAAACCAGACCTAAAGAGGTATTACCGTCAGGATTTTTGCACGTCATTTGGCACGTTGTGTAGAGGAGTATAATATGGATGCATTATAATGTACACGCTAGCACTCTATCAATAATCTGATGATCAAAAGTCTAATAAAAAATGAACTTGTCAGCGTCAATTGCAGAGAGATGCTACATACAGCCTTCTACCCTGCCTGACTATGCATATATTGCCTTCCATTGTTTGCAAACTTATCCGCATGCCAAACTACATTACTTCTTCCTTACCTGTATCAATCGAAGTTGATGTAGTAGTCAATATCATGCATATTGCATATTCGGAAACTGGTTTTCGGTTGGCCTACTTTTGGCTTTCAGAGATGCACTTTTTGCAGTTGATGATGAAATTAGATTTTTATCAACTCTGGATGAAAATGAATTATATGATTGATGACGGAGGCTTGATTCTGTTAAGGAGCTGAAGTAAAGATCGCAGTATAGAAGTCGACTTACTAATTATAGAGTTGGGGGATCATAAATGGACTTGGTTTTTATTACTTTATTAGATTGATTGCCTCCGGCTTTTTCAATTAGGACAATCCCTACTATTGTTCTTGAAAAATAAAGGTTTTTTAAGATTTACCAAATACTTCGTTGTGATTTAACAATTTCATAATGTATAATTATTACAACCTTCGTAAGTTGCATTGTCATCTTTACAAGGTGGAAAAAAGCCCATTGATATGATGAACTGGATGGCCCCACAACATCTGTCAAAATGTAATGCACTGACCTTCGCACGTAGCAGGACTGCATTCATTTTGATTAGGATCGACATTTCATTGAGCTTTGATTGGCGGTTTTGCATAATTTCTTAGTTATGAGCAATGTTTTAGCTGCTGACTTGTTAAATTGGGTGTGATTAATAAATTCAATGGCCGTAGTAAATTATGTAATTGGCTTCATATCGAGCTAGTTAAAAGTTTGCCTAGTAATCATTAGCAACAACATCTCATCTGATGAAATGTTACAATTATCATAGGTTTTCTCGTAAATTATGGGTTGTGATTGATCATGAAACTGAATTGAACATTTATGCAAGAGTAGTGAAACAATAGCAGTTGGAAATTTAATTAACGTTTTTGCGCTTTGTCGGCTCACTTGATTACTGCTCAAACTTACAAAATGCACAAACCGTTCTGGTTGATTTGGAAAGAGACAAAGAGAATGAGCAAAGGTTTTTGTTTGTTAGCCATTCTTCCATTTTATATGCAAAACTCCGAGGATGCACAAGAGAAGCTACTATTTAATCGTGATTAATAAACTCGTTCTGCTTTATTATTTCGACTTGTTTAACCCGTCATCATTCATCATTATTTACAGTCATTTTGCTTAGCTTAGTTTAAATACAATTTTTGTAAAACGTACCGCATTATTCAGGAAAACAATATTAGGGGAAATTAAAAACTGCTTAGTTTACTGTAATGTATTAATAGCATTCAGTTCATTATTTACTATAACTCAAGCTGGCACTGTATTCAACGCGGTTCTGATGATGACCCCGATTTTGTCCAAGGTTCCATCCTTCTCCATACCCCATATCCCAGATCAACATCACCATCTCTGAATTATAATTTTGACTAGCTTAACCCACCATCATTCATCATTATTTACAGTCATTTGGCTTAGCTGTTTCTTCACTTCCACGTTATGAATTTCGCTACCTTATCTTACAAGCTAAAACGTAGGACTATGATTTTATCGTAATAATCTCAGCGATAGAATATTATCAGTGTTACTCTTAGGTTGAGGGAGGACCAGTCTTTAATAGCTGTATGTCACTGGAGATGTCTTGATCAATGATGAGTTGAGCTTTGTTCTTTAGGGCAGTATAGATGTCCAGGTGTCGAGCGAAGTGAAACAATTCGAAAGCTGTGTCAATGTCAAACCAAGATGGGGGTCGTTGCTCAAGAATGGTTGCCATTAGTCTCTCCAGAGCTGGAATATCATACATGTGGGCAATTTGAAATAACTCCACTGCGACCATGGGACTGTTTCGGGCTTGGGTGATTTGAAAAGTGTAGAGATATTCTAAAAGTGCCTTTATGCATTGTTCAGACGTGCCCACCATTTCAATACGGTTCGACCAGGATTCTTGAAAATTCCAGGATCTAAGCATTACTTCAAAAACGGGACTGTTTGCTGGAATTATGAAGTTAAAATTAATTGGCATACAAACACAATGGAAAGGACTTTCAAAAAGTATGGAAAGTGGATTTAGGAAAATTATGTTTACCAGAAAGAAAACACTTGTGTGCAGCTAGTTCTGACCCATTACTTGCCACAATGGTGACATCACTATTGAATCCCTGTTCAAGAATAGCTTCAGTTGTAAATCGTAGATTTTGGAAAATATCTATGTCTTGGGTGAGAATATCGTCATCCACTGGGAAATAAATGCTCAGTTCCATATTGATGGCGAAGCGCTCCACACCCTCCCACAACACCTCCTCCCAATAGCTAACAAAGGAATTTGCACGGTCGCTGTCAAACGGAATGTCAAGTTCAGTTTCTTCAACAAATGTCTCTGCTTCAAAGTCAATATCTCCCTCTTGAATTTGCATTTCTGAAAATCGTAAATCCCAATGTATTTCTGTCATAATACGTTATCAACCTCAAAAATTATTACTCCGAATGTACATACCAGTCGTCTTGAATCTCATATCAAAAGTGTGAGCCACTAAGGGTAAAAGCGGTCGATTGGCCATCATCCTTTGAAAGTTATGGTAGTTTGCAAATCTCCGTCCTCTGCCTCGAGCTGGGCTAGGCCGATTCTCCACATTCCTGAAATACAATTCTGCGCTAACCAGGAGGGTTTGTTCGCAGAAGTTTTGAAGGTATCCGAGAAGGGGACCTTCCACTCTCACAGTCATCCTCATTGGGTGATTTGGATCCGCTTGTCGAAACATTGTGAAGTGAGCAGTCATAATCCTAAAATTCAAATGAAACAAGAAATAAGCAACATGCTTACGTGCCTTCATTTTTAAATTTTAGTACGCATGGAACTTACATGGGACCAAGATTATCAGCAGTTAAAATGGCATTAAGCCTTCGGCAGTACGCCTGCCGAACTGCAGTGGGCACAGAACTAATTTCATCCTCGTCAATGGTTATCCTTGGAATCTCCAGAAGTGTTGCCCAACTCAGGATTTCAGGATTCTCACCCACTCTTCCCCATCTCCTAATTATCCGTGGAAGATCCTTCACTAGGTAAAACAACATTATTAATTTGAAATATTAACAACTTTTTAAATCAAACAGAATTATTTCATTTGGGTTTCAAAAGTATAATATTGAACTTAAGTTGACCAAATCCACTTTCAATAAGTAAAATGATTTTCCCGAGTTTGCAGTTCAAGATGAATGAAAAATGCATTGAGAAAAAGTTTCCGAAGTTTCCTAATCGCATGGTTTTGTTATGCATGAAATCTACCACGGCTTTATTCTACAAAGGTGATTGCGTACTTTCAAAAATGTTCTACGAAATTGCTTGCATTGTGTCATAATTTTGTTTCACGGATATAGAGTGTGCAAAGTATCTTGAACGCTATGCACAATTTATACGTGATACATATTACGCTGGGTAAAAGAAAAAATTTGCAATAATCTTGTCAGTTTCGAAGTGCCATATTTGTACTTATGCAAATGAGAACAATTTCAAACTGAATTGCTCTGATCTTGGTGCATGGACATTACATAAATGACATGGCAAGGATTGCTATACCTCTTACTAAGTTTCTGCAGTTTTAAAAGCATACGTCCAGAGCATTTGCTACGTATGCAACAGTTATGACTTATGAGAAACTGCAATCTAACAAATCAGCTTCGCTTAAATACAAAAAATATAAACATGCTGGTAAGTGTTGTATCTGTTTAGTTGTATATATTTTGTAGAGAGCTTTCTCCTGCTTTCACCTAGTTTATTCATTTATTCAACTCTTCAAGCAAATTAACGTGGTAAATTGTTGTTCTTAATAAAGCTAAACCTCTATAGTTTTAATATATTGGATATTACGAAGGAAACTCAATAACTAGTTGAAATTTCTGAAACTCAAATGATTTAAATAGTAGTTCCAAGTAGGTCAACAACAAAAACTTAGTACCTGTTTTTTAAATGTTTAGTGCTTAAAAATGATAACCCCAGTATTACGTTTTAAATATAAATGGTATATATTTCCGCAATGCATACAGGATTCTTCTTTTCCATATTGGTAATTTAAATTGCAGGCAGTCAGTCACCGTCAATTATGTTGTCCTTCGTAATCTTTATGACATCCATAATTTTGGATTACGGTAAACCAATCCCATTAAATTCTAAGCTTGACAATGCTACTCAGCTCAGCAAATAACGTAATAGCACGCCAAATAATTGACATGAGAAAAAATTGGAAGTTTAACATAATATTGTTCTGAAAACTAGTTGTTGAAGCCAGTTGCACTCAACCTTCAGTATCATTCTTTTTTTGCATTTTTCTGACGGCAAGTCATTTTCAACAACTATTCACATTCATTGTCATATTACCCCAAAATGGAGCCTCTTACAGAACCCGATTTTGACTTCATGCTTAGCAAATTCCTCTTCAAACTGATAGAATACACCACGAAGGTAATCAGTCCTCTGGGTTTCTGCCCTCTCATTGTGGACACCAGCCGAGGAAAGCTGACTGTAACAACCAGCATTTGGCGTTGGGCTCGAGCCCTCCAATCCACAGTATGGAACATTTTTTACATCTTTCTCATCCTTCCCACTCACATTTACGAGCTCCACAAAGCAAATAATGGTATTCAATCCTTCAGAAGTAACCCGAAAGTGATCTACCTCATTTTTGCCATAGTTTTCGGCTCCTTTGCCACCATATTCTTAAGCCTCTACTTGTTCAGGCCACTGGCTCTCTGTCAGGTCTTCAACGGGAAGTTTAAATACATAGAAACCTTCCCTGCAAAGTATATTCGAACTTTTAACCGGAAGGAGGAGCAGTTGAAGCTAAAATTAGCTGAGATATCGTATCTTGCTTCGTATATCATGGTGTATTTAATCACCGCCGGAATAGCGCTCCATTGCTACCTACACCCGACAGCCAGTGCTTATCCAACATTTGGAGTTTCCTCCCAATATCTTTTTCCTGTAGTACGTCTCATTTCATGGTGTATATTTTCAGTTTCCGCACTTAGCATGGCTGGAATGGTCTGCATGACTATTTGCAACGTTTTGAACTTCTTCTATTTCTGCTTCCCAATATTTCGTGATGAACTCCGGCTTGGAAGAACGGAATATAAAACTCTGCCAATGTTGAGAGAGCCATACCATTTGCTTCTGAACTACAGAGCACTTCAAATTATCATTAAGACGGCAAATGTAGAAATTGGAGGGCTATACGTTCCCGCTCAGATGTTCATGACACAAATCATTCTTTTTAGCAATGTGTCGTTGGTTTTTCAATGGAACCTATTTACAGCCGATACCAAACTCCTTCTTGGATTTGCTTCTATGTCAAGCTTTTTTGGGTTTATAACTTTCCTTTGGCTGGCGGGTTTGCAGCATGTGGAGAGCAAGAAAACGGTGGAATCGTGGAAACTGGAGCACTGGACTCAAAGAAAGGACCGGAGATACATGGAGAGAGTGAAGAAGGCATGTGTGCCCATCGGCTTGGGCGATGGGAAGCGCTATGTCATCACTCCGGCTAAAGTTGTTCGGTTTGTGAATAGCGTGAGCAAAAACACATTCAGAACGTTTGCTACTTATGCAGACTTTTTCGGTTATTAAATGTTTTAGTATTGCGCACACAAACGACATACACCTTTTATGGAATATCATTAATGCGTATTATTTATTTATGTAGTATTTATTATTTTAATTATGAAATTTATTGCATAAGTACTTATAATGACAATCATAATACTCTGAAATTGGCTGTGATTTTATTTATTCCTTATATTTAAAATAAAAACGTTTGAAAAGGAATTTCCCAAATTCATAGTAGTTCTTTTTAAGTAGCCCATTCTAATGATTCTCAAGACCCCTTTTGAATTCCAGCTCATGCAAAATATTTATTACATTATAATGTTTTATGATCAGTTGCGTTCATATTCCTTTTTTAAAGCTAAAATATATGTGACAAATCAATGAATCAATAGGTACTAGCTAGCTTTCTCTTCTCAAGGTAAATCTTATCGGTACGACTATTATTTTCACAACTTCACTGTTTGACGTCAATGCACAGGAATAATAATTAGGGATTTTCCTCCAGTTTTTGCTTTCTATATATTAAGCTCATTAAAATTATGATAGACTCAAATCAGATAACCAAACCAGTCAGACACATATAAACCACGTTCGTAATCGATTTCACGACCTTCAAAGACATACAGACTTATTTCACTTATTTGCTTGTACATTGTAAAAATATGTACCAGTCTCCACCGAGCGACATTCGATTCTGATCAAGGTAAAAGGTAAAGGAGTAAAGAATTGTAATGCTGAATTGAGCTTGAGCAGATAAGTGGTATTTTCACATGGGAATTTGAACCTGCTTGTATTCAAATGCCAGTATTTATGGTGGTTTTCATTATGTACTAAAATCAGATACGCGTACTTTGCCATAAACAAGTTTTGGAAAATTTGTTTGTTTTCCTACTCCGCACCAATACTAGCTGGAGCAATATTATTTTTAAACAAAGACAACAAATAATAAAACTTCATTGAAGTAAAATTATTTGTAGACCAGTTCATTCAGACCCTAATCAGGAAGAGGAGGTTGACAAAAAACATGGATTAGGCGTAACATTGAGAGCAGAGTATTGTGTGTTGCTGAAAATTTTGCTCAAAACAGGATAATATATAATCTTTGGATGGAGTAGGCTTTTATCAAAAGAAATAACATGAATATGAAGCATAACAATTATCATCCTTCCTCTTCAGATATCTTGCATCATCGGTGAGCAGAACGATGGGAAAATTCTCAGTTGCGTTGGTTGGTGTTTGCGATGATACACTTGCAAAGGTCATATTTTATAATAAGAAGCGAGGGTGAAGTTCTCTCTACGTCTGTGCGAGTTTGTTTGTAAGGTGCTTCAGAATACATATTGAATTAAAATAACTCTTTATAACCAGCTCTATATCATTCTTAATTTTTTGTAAACAAAAAGATGAAGAATACCAGTAGCAAGAATAACATCTTATATTACCTGGATCGGGTGGGATATACCCTGCTATGCTTTTGCATAAATTTGGGGCTCATTCTTCCCTCTGTGTTTCTAGTGGGGTTCATGTTTTTAGTGAGAAATGTGATTGACGTCTACCTACGTCATTGTTATAAGGGACGTTTTAAACTCTTGTCACCTATGGATGCAACGTGCAGCGTTGATTTTGCCAAGGGTCGCTCAAGATACTCCTTTTGCGGGTTGGTGAAAACCTCCCTGAATGAAGCCAAGCTGGAGAAGCTTCAGTCCAAAATTAGCTCCCATGTTAATTCCCAAACTTATGAAAAACTGCGCTATGGGCTCACCACCAAATTTGGGTTCCCTTGTTGGGAAGATGCGGGCAACTTTGACATCCGTGAGCACGTGAAGCTTATACAAGGAGCAGAAATGGAAAAGTCCATTTCGGAGAATGAAATGATGAGCTTACTCGCCTCCAACATGAATTCTTTAACAACAAATGCAGGTCGTCCAGAGTGGGAGATTTTGATAGTTCCAAAAATACGAATGAAAGGAGATCTTTCGAGTTCATATGTGGCCTTGTTTTTCTTTCTAAATCATGGCTACATGGATGCCAACTGTGTCATCCAGTTCCTTCAAACGGCACTCTTTGATTCGGATGGGTTGGGCCCTGTGTCAATGGCTGTGATGAATACACTTGCCCAAAATCAAGAAAAATCTAGCTCAAATTTTACAGAGAGATTTTCCCTCGTATTTAAAACTTTTCTATATGGTCCAACCAACTTTTTGAGGGTAATTATTTCCAATAGAAAATCCATTTTTCAAGAAAGCATCAGTAAAGATTGGACTACTTTTATGGGACGCTCCAAACTCGGGATGAGTAGCTCATCCATGAACAAAATTCGAGTGGCTTTCAACTGTCAAACCAAGTCGGTGACAATCTTCGCTTTGTTGGCAGCTCTCCAACGAGTAGCGGAGAGAAAAGACCTTCCAATTCCGGACGAGCTCAACGTTGCATTTACTCACGCTATCCTGCCATATCCATCAAATCAAGGGGCTCTAAATAGGTTCTCTGCACTCACGAAGCGGTTGCCCTTGATGAATGAAACAGGAGCAACTAATCATCAACAACAACTTGGACAAATTGACAAGCTTACCCAAATAAATGAAGAGAATGAGCAACTGATTAAAATCATGTGGTGGGCTGGTCAAAGTTTGGGTTTTATGCCTAAAGGAATTATTCGCTTTGTTAGAAAATATGCTTGTTTTGCTCCGCTTGGAGTAACTCTCGTGCCGGGGAGTAAACGACTGTTAAAACTAGAAAATGGAGAGCTGGAAGAGGTCTTTTCCATTCCGCCAATGATTGATGGAATTCGTAAGCAATATTAATTCATAAAACATTTCATTTCCTCCATTTTAATTTATGAAACATTTTAAAAAATGTTGCAGAATATTTGATCGCTTTCGGAAATTATGGAGGACGACTCAGCGCCTCATTTCGAGTGGGGAAGACACCAGTTATTCAAAGTCAACATGATTTTAACATCCTCATCACAGAGTTTGACAACTGTCTCAAGGATTTAGAAAGAGAAGCTAGTACCAAAATAATTATTGCACAGAAAGAAATGAATAAATAAATAATCAAATCTGTTTTTATGTTGACGTAAATTGGTTTTATCCTTATTCATCTGAATCCATTATTTTCAACCTTGAAGAGTTGAACTGAGCACAAGTTTTATTCTATACTTAAGCTAGCATAATGCTTCATTTCAAGCCGGATATAATGATGGATTTTGAAGTAAATCCCATGAGCATATCAATTTGAGACTGGTTTTCCTTCTCACCAAACTCACCCTCGGCAAACAAGCACACTGTGACTTCGTACGAGTTCCATTAACTTGTATTTCTGAACTGGGCTTTGACTGACACACACAATATTTATGATATTGCAAGTTTATTGCCTACAAGTCAATTTATTTTGCTGTAGCAAACAAAATGATAGGTGAGTGGGAGCTCAATCAAGTTATTTACTTATATACATCCTGAACTGGATCATTTTGCAATTTTTGTTGTTATTTTCAGGAACAAATCTAGCTTGGGTCGTTGTCATCTGCGGAGATGACGACATTCTGGGTGCGTGTCTTTCTGCTAGAGTGATACGCAAAAACTCAGCAGAGTCACTCATCGCATTTGTCAAGGATGGGAGTGTCACGGAGGAATCAAAGTATGTGAAATGAAATCTTTGTTTCTGATTGAAATAAATGATCAAAAAGTTGTTGATTAATTTGGTTTTAAAATAGAGAACAACTACATGAAGCATTTGACCTTGTGACATTCGCACCAAAGGAACCAACAAAGATAGTCAAAAATGTGGGAAGCGGGAGGGATATCTTGCTGCTTCAATGTCTTAACTTGGTGGCATTTAGTAGCATTGTTGTGCTCCAGCCTGGAGTACTGGTAAGAGGAAATATGTGGATAGGACAAAACTTTTAAAAGTTTGAAACGAAACAATATTTAATCTCAGTTTTCAACGTATTTTATAGGTGTTTTGTAGTTTTCGCGACATTTTGGAGCAAAGAAATACAATTCTGAAGACAAACTACAAAGGGAATAATTGGAAAATAGTTGGGTTCAGCCCAAACCGAGAAAAATATCTACAAACTCTTCAAGTTTTGGAAAACGGGCACACTTTTGATGTTAAATTTATACAAAAGGAAATCATTTCTGATTGCTTGCGAGATTCTGCAACAATTCGGGTGGATGATGAAGTTGTGCTCTCATGGTCCGAACTAGCATGTTATGTTGGGTAAATATTCTTCAAAAACTAATATTACAATCTCATACTTATTTGCTATAAAATATTTTTTTTAAATCTTTCAATTTTTTAGGGACAAAATACCGTTTGTAGAAATCAATTCGGACTTCATCATCAACACTTTGCACGAAGGTAAATTGGAATTTGCGGAATCGGAAGCAGAAGGATTTTGGCAAAAGGCTATAATCAAGGAACTTGACTATGCCAATTTACGCCATCCTCAGCTCTTCACTCAAGATGAGAAATCTTGGGTGGCAGTGGTGGGAATGGCTTGTCGCTTCCCAGGTGCAAATTCTGTTGATGAATACTGGCAAGTTTTGACTTCCGGTCTGAATAAAGCAAGCGCTCCCCCATCTAATCGACTTGGAAAACATGCACTTTGCCCTGAAGTGCGGGCAAACTTTCTGAAGTGCCCAATAGACGAGTTTGACGCAGGTTTCTTTGGAATTCCACCTAGTGAAGCGGCTATTACTGACCCTCAAGCGAGGCTACTCCTTGAAGTTTCATGGGAAGCTTTTGAAGATGCTGGACTCGACCCAGAAAAGCTGAGGAATAAGCCAGTTGGTGTATTTTACGGAAGTTGGATGCAGGAATACAGAGATCTACTCCACAACACTGAAAATGGATTTCTTAGAAAATATATTGCAAATGCGTTTGGATGCACAGCTGCAAAACTCTCTTTCTTTTATGGATTTACGGGTCCCAACATTGCAACTGAATCAGGGTGCTCTTCATCGATGGTAGCTGTTGAAATGGCTTGTGAAAATCTGAAAAATGGAAAATGTCCGGTGGCACTTGCAGCCGGGACGAATATAATACTTCAGATGGATCCCAAAGCGAAAGTGGTCTGGGCTGAGGATGGAATCTGTAAAACGTTTGACGCCTCAGCAAATGGTTATGGAAGAGGGGAAGGGGTGGCAGTTTTGGTTTTAAAACGGTACTCAGATGCACTTCGAGATAGTGATAAAATTCATGGAATAATTCGCGGCTCAGCTTCTTCTCAAGAAGGTCTTAGCAAGAGTTTTGGCACACCTACTATAGAAAGTGAGGTGATGGCTATGAAAAAAGCGATGAAAGCAGCTGGGATTCAACCAAAAGATGTTGATTATGTTGAGGCACACGCAACTGGCACTGCAGTTGGTGATCCAATTGAAGCAGAAGCGATTGTAAGAGCATATTCTTCGTTTGATGAAAAAACGACAAGGAAATCTCCGCTTTGGATTGGTTCAGGAAAAACTGTGATTGGGCACACCGAATCATGCTCTGGAATAGCTGGGATTATCAAGGTTTTGTTGGCCATGAAACATGAAACTATTCCACCTCACATTAATTTGAATTCCATCAATCCTAAAGTGGATTTTAGCTCCATTCCAGGCAATATTCCTTTGGAAAGTCAAAGCTGGAAACGGTCAACGAGACTCCGAATTGCGGGCGTTTCCAACTTTGGAATTACAGGAACAGACGTCCATCTAATTCTTCAAGAATCACCAGAGACACTTGAAAATCATGTTAAAGTCTCAGGAAAAGCTCCACTTCAGATTTTAACACTATCAGCTAAATCCCAGCTCGCACTGAATCAACTTTCCCAATCTTTCTGTACATTTTTGGATGAAAATGAGGAAGATAATCTGGAAAATATTTCATACACAGCTGCTGCCTGTCGACCTCATCACCCATTTAGAACTGCAATAATTGGCACAAACAAGGCCGAAATGTTGCTTCAATTAAAAAATCAAAATTTTGCTAATGTTACGGAATCGGAGAAAGGGATGAAAGTTGGTTTTATTTGTCAAGATGGAACGAATTACGACCAATATTCTCAGCTCTATTCCACTTTCCCTGTCCTCCAGATGTACATGGATGCCTGCGACACAACTTGTAGAGAAGTGACTGGATATTCTCCACTAAAACATTTATTGGATCGCCAAAACATTGATAATTTTTCCACAGCCCATCTGCAATGTTTAGCTTTATCAATAAGCTATTCCTTCTTTAAACTCTGGGAATCCTGGGGAGTCAAAGCTGACCACGTGGTGGGTGTGAAAAAGCTCGGAACATTGATTGGAGCAGTGGTAGCTGGTCAAATGACACTTCAAAAGGGTTTCAAGATTATTATGGATGATATTAATGCATTTGAAATGGGGCAAAATGGATTCTCTTCCAAAATACATTTGGTTTCTTACAAAACCAAAGAAGAGTTCGAGACGGAAAAAGCTTCAGCGTTGGAATGTACTACATTCGTTGAACTTTTACCAAATGAAACCGAACAGAAAAACGGTGCAATTTACCACCTGTTTGCCACCCTAGCATCCGTTTACAAAGAGGGTTGTGCTATTAATTGGGAGGGATTTTATGGACGTTTGCACGGACTGAGAAAAGTATCGTTACCTCATTATCCTTTTCAGAGGAAAAGTTATTGGCTTGAGAAAGGAGAGCCTGCGTCCCTTCAAAAATCTATTTCCTCTCAATTCCTGAAACAGATTCATCCTTTGTTGGGCAACTATATCCCTTCATCTTCAAACGAGTCTCACACATTTGAAAACGTTTTAGTTCCTCAACAACTAGCACCGTATTTGTGCGACCACAAAATTGGAACGGAAATGATATTTCCAGCAGCAGCTCACTTAGAATTGCTTCTTGCAGCAAATCATTTTCAAGGACTAACTCAGCAAGGAGTGCCTCACATCCTAGAAAATTTCCAGGTTCATTTACCTCTCCATTTGGAGGCAACTTTAGGGAAAAAGTTGCAAACAGTTATGATAAAAACTGGTGAAAGTGGGGCTGAATGGTCCATTTTTGTTGAAGGAAAGGAGAATACTGCTCCAAATTCCAAAAGATATGCTTCAGGTCTAGTTACAACTCAACAGGGAACGGAATTTTGCATTCTGCATGCTATTGAGGAAATAAAAAAGAGAACGGTTTTGGATGAAACACTCCACCTCAAAATTTACTCAAAGTTTGCTAACTTTGGTTTGAAATTCGGAAAGGAGTTCCAATCTCTACAAAACATTTGGCAGTCTGTTGGAACCGGGGAAACTTTGGTGACCGTGTCAATTCCAGAGGATTCTGTTCACTATATTTGTCATCCAACTCTTTCTGACGCTATGATTCAATGTTATATGTTTGCAAAATTTCCCACCGCTTCAGCCCTTCATGTGCCCGTAAAAATAGAAAGGTTCATTGTTTACCGTCGCATTTCTCCCCAAGAATGTGCAACTAGATCTAACTTTCATGTCTATATCAACAGCAGCGCGAGTAATGATACAGTTTTCTTATTGGACAGTGGTGGTAGCACAGTTGCGTCAATTTCTGGAATTGAGCTGCGACCAACTACAGTTGGCTCCATTCTCAACGCTGCAGGAGTTTCTAAAAAGATTGATGACGAAAATAGACCAGTAGATACGTATGAAGTGATTTGGAAGCCCGCAGTAAGTTTTCAAACTGAAGACAGCTTGGAACTGTCTCCTTCATCGGCAGATTTCACAAAAGTGCCTGATTTCCTCAGCTTGTTGGAGAGCTTGGAACAGCAAAACCGGTTCACAAGAAAGGAGAAAGAATTACAAGCCGATTTGAAGAGATTATGTGAGCTCTACGTTCTAAAAGCCCTGTACGAAATGGGATGGGTACCAAAACTGAACCAACAAGTTAATTTTGAGCAAGTAGCGACCCAATTCCAGATTGTACATCCGCTTCGCCACGCATTTCATAAATATATTGGCTACCTAGTTGAAAATGGTGTGTTAGAAAAACACAGTGATGACATCTTTATCATAAAAACTTTACCTGAAAATCTAAAAACTGTTGAAGAATCAATTACAAATCTCCTAACTAATTCGCTTTCAAACTATGGTCCAATCCACGTTCTCACGTCGTGTGGCTCTCAACTCGCTCTTTATAACAGGAGCGCTGGCTCAGCGGCTTCTAATACTTTTATTGAAATTGCCAAACACCTCATCAACTCTTCGTCGAAAGGAACTCTTCGTATTTTGGAAGTGGGTGAACGAGCCGGAAGTGGATTTTTTGCGAGTGAGGCACTTTCTCATCTCGAGGAAGAGGGTATTCCGTTCTCGTACTATTTTACTGAAATGTCCCCAACTCTTCTTAAAAGAGCGGAGAAACGGCTAGGAAATCGGGTAGTTTACAAACCTTTGGATATAGACGTTGATCCATTAAGCCAAGGATTTCCTCCGGGATATTTTGACGTGGTTGTTGGAATAGATGCGCTACATTTTACGAAGGAGTTGAAAAAGAGTGTTGAGCATATGAAAATGCTACTGAAAGAAGGAGGAGCGCTTATCATAGGAGAAACTAATCACAACATCAAAGAAGCTGATATTATATTCGGAAGTTTGGAAGGTTATTGGGGATACAATGATTATGATGTTAGGCACAAACATTCGGGTGATGATTGGGTAAAACTTTGCGAAGGAAATGGATTTAATGAGCCCATTTCCAAAATTATGTTGGCTGATAATAACTTGGCTATCGTGGTTGGAACAAAAAGGAGCCAGTTAAACAATCATCTTGAGTCTGGGAAAACTTGGTTGTTTCTCCACGATCTAGAGCAAAATTCTCAGAGATTTGAAAGGATTTTCAAGAAAATGCAGGAGGTTGGGCGAAACGTGATTTCGTTTACAGTTGACAACTTTCTCCAGACCATTTCTGAGAAAGGGGACTTGGCCAATTATATTCAAGAAGGAGATTTAAATATTGAAGGGTTTCTCTGCGTATTTGAAAGCAAAGATGATTCATTAGCAGCATCAAATTGTCAAAGGCTACTTGAACCACTTCTACTTGTTTCAAAATATCTTGCTTCACATCGGAGCAGGGAAATGCCAAAGCTGTTCGTAGCTACTTTTGGAGTGTGGAGAGTGGACGAGGAGAGTTTAGCCGAGTGTCCCCCCTCAGCACCTGCATGGGGATTTGTTAGATGTGTTATGACAGAAATAATTGGATTGACTTCAAAACTAATTGATATGGATCCTACTGAGGAGAAATTGGGTGAAAGTTTGGATGCTCTAATGCAAGAAATTTGGATAGAAGATGGCGAAAAGGAGATAATATACAGAAATGGGGTTCGCTACGCTCGAAGATTGAATCGGGTTCTGGAAATAACTTCAAAAGAACTAAACATTCCAATTGAAACTAAAGATTTCACTGTGAAACTATCGCAATCCAATCTGCTTTCTGATTTGAGCTACGTTCCAAAGCAAATCGGAAATGTTGGAGAAAATCAAGTAGTTGTTGAGGTCAGAGCTACTTCTCTCAATTTTAAGGACGTTTTAAATGTCATGAAGCCAAGTGAAGATTTCAAAGACAATAACACTATTGGACTAGATTTTTCTGGAGTGGTTACTTCTGTTGGACATGGAGTCACAAATTTTAGCATTGGAACTCCAGTTTTTGGAATGTCGTTGGCTCAAAGCACCATTTCTGGATATATTACCGTTTCTGCTCAACAATTAGCGGAGGTTCCAGCCAATTTAACATTCGCAGAAGCTGCTACTCTCCCTGTTGCCTTCCTAACGGCTTGGTACTGCCTTGTTGATATTGCTCAAGTTAAAAAAGGTCAGACGGTTCTTATTCACGCAGCATCTGGTGGAGTAGGCTTGATTGCTATTCAAATAGCGAAGCATCTTGGCTTGAAGATAATTGCCACTGCAGGAAGTCATAAAAAGAGAAAGTATTTAGCTAATCTGGGAGTCCAGCACGTTCTAAATTCAAGAACTTTGGAATATGGTCAGAAAATCAAGGAAATAACGAATAGTCAAGGAGTAGACGTTGTCCTAAACTGCTTGACGGGACCTGGATTCAAGGAAACCTCCTTAGAAATCTGTAAGGATGGTGGTTACTTCGTTGAAATTAGCAAACTGGATATTTGGCAGCCGGAAGAGGTTAAAAAACGAAAGCCTGGAGTGAACTATGAGATTGTTGATCTCACAACTGTGGATCCTATCACAATTAATGTTTTATGGAACACGTTATCAACCCTGCTGAAAAGTGGCTCAATACAACCCCTTCCATTTCGACGCTACACAGCTTCCAGACTTGTAGAAGCTCTCAAATATCTTCAGAAGGCGAAACACATTGGAAAAATAATTATGGAAATGCCAAAATATATTCCAGAAACAAGTTCATGGGAACATTTCCTATTTAATGATAGAAGTACTTATCTCATCACTGGAGGAAAGGGTGATATCGGTCTTGCAATTGCAGAATGGATGGTGAAACAAGGAGCAAAATATCTAGTGCTTCTTGGACGAGGTCAGGCCAAACCAAAAGTTTTGGAAACAATTCAAAAGTTGGAAGAAAGGGGAGCTAAAATTATGTGTAAGGAAGTTGATGTTGCAGACTTAACCCAGTTAAGGAACGTTATTGACGAGATTCATAGGGATCTCACGTTTCCCCCGATTCGAGCGTACAACACTGCGCTGGTGTGTTGTCAGATGGAATGATTGTGAACCAAAACTGGGAGAAATTTGATTTTGTATTAAACCCAAAGGTGAAAGGAACTTATAATCTCCACATTCTGACTTTAGATTGTCCCCTAGAATTTTTCGTCGTCCACTCCTCAATGACTTGCACGCTTGGAAATGCAGGGCAATCAAACTACGCAGCAGCTAACGCGTATATGGAGGCGCTGATTGAGAAACGAAGTTCTCTTGGGCTTCCAGCCTTGTCCTTGAGTTGGGGACAGTGGAATGCGGGGCTCGCCGAGAACATGGAAATTGGACAGTTCAATCCATTTACGATTTCTCAAGGAGTTGCAGCTCTCCAGCGATTCTTTATAGAAAATAGGGTGAGCGTGGCAGCAGGATTTCTGAATTTGGGAGCAGTTCTCAAACTTGCTCCTTATTATGAGAAGACGTTGCTTCAGGATGTTCTTGCGGAATCTAAAGTTGAAAACAATGCAGGTGGTCGAGGAGAAGCTGCTAAAATGAATTTGCAGCAAGTTTACTCCAGAGCTGATCAAGATGAAGAGAAGGAGCAAGTGATTAGAGATTTTATCAAAGAAGGACTTTCCGAAACTCTGGGTATTCCTCTCCAGGAGTTGAAAGATGATGTGGAGTTTGCCAACATGGGAATGGACTCATTGTTGGGAATAGAGTTTTATAATAGGCTGCAATCAGAGATGGGTGATGTTGATCTAGGTTATGTGGATATGGAGAAAGATGGAACCGTGGAGAAAATAGGGGTTATCATCAGAACCGCGTTGAATACAATGTCAGCTTGAGTTATAGTAATTAATGAACTGAATGCTATTAATACATTTACAGTAAACTAAGCAGTTTGTAATTTCCCCTAATATTTGGTTTTCCTGAATAATGCGGTTACGTTTTACAAAAATTGTATTTAAACTACAGCTAAGCAAAATGACTGTAAATAATGATGAATGATGACGGGTTAAACAAGTCGAAATAATAAAGCAGAATGATTTTATTAATCACGATTAAATAGTAACTTCTCTTCTGGATCCTCGGAGTTTTGCATATAAAAAGGAAGCTTATCTAACATACAAAAACCTTTGCTCATTCTCTTTGTCTCTTTCCAAATCAACCAGAACGGTTTGTGCATTTTGTAAGTTTCAGCAGTAATCAAGTGAGCCGACAAAGCGCAAAAACGGTAATTAAATTTCTAACTGCTATTGTTTCACTTCTCTTGTATAAATGTTCAATTCAGTTTCATGATCAATCACAACCCATAATTTCCAAGAAAACCTATGATAATTGTAACATTTCATCAGATGAGATGTTGTTGCTGATGATTACTAAGCAAACTTTTAACTAGCTCGATATGAATATGAAGCCAATTACATAATTTACCACGGCACGGCCATTGCATTTATTAATCACACCCAATTTAACAAGTCAGCAGCTAAAACATTGCTCATAATTAAGAAATTATGCAAAACCGCCAATCAAAGCTCAATGAAATGTCGATCCTAATCAAAATTAATGCAGTCCTGGTACGTGCGAAGGTCAGTGCATTACATTTTGACAGATGTTGTGGGGCCATCCAATTCATCATTTCAGTTTTCATTAATTTTTCCATCTGCCTATATTAACATTAACAAAAAACACCCTAAAGTCCCATTTTTTCGACGCTTTGGAACTGATGAATGGATGATTCTTCAAATGTTTTGCTGATGAATCTCGATGTTTTCATTTTAATGTCAGTACACTTATTTATCCTCTTACAATTACCACTCGAAAAGTTTAAGCCTATATTGTTAATTTGATTTTTTATTGATATTCTATTAGTTACTGCTTTATTTTGCTAACTTCCCTAAATTATATACAAACGGTTTAAGTTTTGTATAAATTAAAAATTCACAAATGTATTACAATTGACTAAATACAAACGAAATAAAAAATTCCTTATCTTCTATTTGGCATTGGATTTTACATGAAACAATCGATAAAATGATCAAAAACACTAAGCTCAATTCAATTTTCAGTATTAACTCTTTCCTTTACCCTTTCACCTTTCCCCATTCCACAACTAAAGCAAGATTACGATCAACGTGACATTGTCGTAGGAGTCCCATTTCTAGGACGCTGTGACACTGGTGACTGAGATGATTCACCCATTTCGCCCAACAATTTGCGGACGAAGGGCATTGTTGTTGAATCTGGATATTTCATGCAGTCTACAATTTTAATGCAAGATTTTAGAGTCGCTGCTTGAAATGCTCTCATTAAGTAGGATGTCCCAGGTACTTCAACCCTAACTTGAATTTTTTTGGTTGCCGGATGGAGCTTCTTCAGATGGAGACGGACCTTCTTGCATTTTCTCAGGGCTGGCCAGCATCTTCGATTTAATCCGAGTACAAGTTCCTGGTTTCGTACTGTTCGTTGACGTTTACCCCTCCCATAGGAGTAGATGTGTGGGTTGCTACCATCCTTCAAAATACTTGGATCTGTGTTGACGGATAGAGATCTTTAGACCTTCTTCGATCATGCATCCCTTGACCGGAAATAGCTTGACAATGCGATTCATAGGGTGGGGATGTACAATGTCTTTTTGCTCTATTTGCCTCCAAGTCTTGGTAATAAATGTAGGCCTGGACCAGAGGTGATTGGAAGAAAGGGGTTTTTCGTAATTATTGATAAGAAGGGGATACGGCTAGCAAGCTTCCTGAGTTTTCTGCCACCCTTACTTGCTGGTTGGGAGATTGGAAGAGGAAGAACTGTGGATGAGCTTGTTCCTGGTTGCACTTTGGACACGTTTGACATTCCAAGGGCGTTCATAAAATCATCCTGATCCTGTTTAGATGCAACTTTCGCGGCTGGGACTGAAATATAATTCTTGAGAGTACGATGTTGGGAGGGTGTCTTTTTGTTGTTATCAATGGGGCAATTATTAGGGTCCTTAGGGTCTATTTGGGTTTCCCGATTGCTTGCCATTTCCGTTTCAAATGCATTTTGTTCAGCTTGTGTACTCAAATCATAAGTTCTAGTAGAGTGGTCGACCGCTACAAATGTTTTTCCTAGAGATCCAGGTTTGAAAACGTTCCCGGCACCATTTGAGATTCCATTGGAGTAGTGATAAGCCAAATCTGAAGAAATTCTAAGTAGCGACCTACAGTGGAAGGCATCGTAAAACTGGCAAATCAACTCAACTAAATACTTTCCGTGCCACCTCATATAGTATCCAGGCGTGAGCTTCAATGTATTATCAAATACGATTGCTTTAGTCCACCAAGTTGGTGGCCATCGTGGAGTCAATGTCTGGAATATTCTTCTTATAATGGCTGCTGTAGGCGAAGGTGA